>NQII01001022.1:225620-328032 GCA_002778355.1 Clitarchus hookeri | reverse complement strand
GGGAGAAATAAAGACATCGTCTAAGGAGTGCGTTCAACAACGAGGTAAGACATGAAGATAAGAATCAGAGCAGCATGCGGATCTTTCAGCTGTTCTGAGGTCCGCCGAGGAACAGTGAAAGTAAGAAGGAGAGAAGAGTTGTGTCTTATACAGGTTGGCCGACATTTTAAATAATTACGAAGAGTGGTGTGTGCAAATGAGTGTTCCCAGTTACCATTTCACAGTAATTCTCTCACACCATAACGATATTTACAGTACACCAGACATCCTTTTGATTGTACAGAAATCAGGTATGCACGACGGAAATACAGCAGTTTTCGATTACTTCCTTTTGATTGTAGTAAGTAAACAATGTTTGCAATTATTTTCATTGTGCGTTAACTACGCACGTCACAAGCTATATGCTTATTTATCTTAATTTATTGTGCGTAAACTATACATGTCATAAAAAAATATCTTAGAAAATGTTAATTCCTTCATGACGATATATCCATCGATACCATATACAACCCCTGTTCCTATTTCCAATATTAAAATTCACCCCCCTCCTTCCCCTCAAAATACCAAAGGTACGTTCGGGAATGGTATTACTACCAATCGATGATTCATATAAGGAGTAGTTATCACATTTTTTTTCGCGAACCCAAGGTGTCTTGTTGTTTCCGAGAAAAAGGGGAATATGGGTGATATGAGTCATCCTATGTGTGTGTGTATATATATATATATATATATATATATATATATACACTTTACGTATGTACTTGTACGTATAAACACACATTTATTTTCATGTTTGCATGATTTATTTTGATATGTTGTGTATTTCTTTGGAACATTTTACATATCTGACTTTCTAGTGTACTGTTTGGAATCGGGATCGATAGTGAATGTAATTTTCTTTTTAAACTTCTGCCAAAGNTATAGGGAATAGTAATGACAATTTTTTCGCGAATCCCCGGTGTCTTGTTGTTTCCAAGAAAAAGAGGAATATGTGTATTTTATGTATGTACATGTACGTATAAACACACATTTATTTTCATGTTTGCATGATTTATTTTGATATGTTGTGTATTTATTTGGAATATTTTGCACATCTGACTTTCTAGTGTACTGTTTGGAATCGGGATCGATAGTGAATGTAATTTTATTTTTAAACTTCTGCCAAAGTTTATTTTCTTGTTTGTGTAAGTGCCACAAAGAATCAAATATAAAAAAAATTCTTGCTTTAAGTAGTGGCGAAAATGAATGCCAGTGATTTTGCGCAATACAAGGGATGTTATCNACAAGGGATGATATAAGAAAAAACACATACACTGAGAGCTTAGGCAGGTCTTTAGCCATAGACATCCTGGTTTTCGGACAGGAACCACTCTGTATTTCTTACAGTTTACATGTACAGTTTTTACTGAATTTACCTAAGTTATCTGAGTACACTCTCTCTTGAAAATATTATAGATATATATTTTACTGACGCCGATGTAAAATACTATTATTCCGACAAAATAACGCATAAATTAACTACTTGTATTGGATACATTTATCTAAACTCAAGATAAAGATTCTCCAGAAATTGCAATAAGCTAACAAATACCTGTTTCACTTCAACATTTCCAAATTATTTTATTAGAATACGGATTGAAAGTTATCAGTTAATCCTAATGACAGAACATCTGCAAATTACGAATTTTTAAATACGAAACAACATTTAACTTTACAGCTTGATTAGTTTGTCACTTTCAGTGTCAAAGCCAAAAGGATGAAATTATATTAAGTACAATTTGTTATGTTCTTTAACCTATTGTTAAAATTATTTAAATATCGTGTTATCTTACAGCTGCCGAAGGGAAATNTAACTTTACAGCTTGATTAGTGTGTCACTTTCAGTGTCAAAGCCAAAAGGATGAAATTATGTTAAGTGCAATTTGTTATGTTTTCTAATCTATTGTTAAAATTATTTAAATATCGTGTTATCTTACAGCTGCCGAAGGGAAATGTGCAACAGCCTACGTTATATTCAAATGCCTGGATGAAGTACTATCCCCTGTAAGTTTGTAGCATTTTAATTATATTGGCATCCTACGCAAACTTGTAATTTGTGACTTTAGTATAAGTACCGTGATGTTTGCTCATTTAAGTGTTTCGCAAATGTGCTGTTTACTAGGTGCTCCATGGCGCAGATCATTGAAGACATTACCTTTTCATCAGCTAAATACAAGAACTCGTCTTGATCTGCACTCCTGTCTTNAGATCATTGAAGACATTACCTTTTCATCAGCTAAATACAAGAACTCGTCTTGATCTGCACTCCTGTCTTCCAGTATGTTGTAGAACTGTAAATAAAAATGTTTTAAAAAGAAAGTTCTCTGAGTTCCTGATAAAATACCAAATAATTTACTTATATGCNGAACTGTAAATAAAAATGTTTTAAAAAGAAAGTTCTCTGAGTTCCTGATAAAATACCAAATAATTTACTTATATGCATTAAAGTAAGGACGTTATTGAAAATAATAATTATTTGATAAATAGTTTTTCTAGAAAGATTGTTATAGCAAAGAAGTAGTTTCCGTCAGGCGCTTCAAAGAACGCTGTTGTTGCCTGCCACACGCACGCCGATGGCCTGTTTCTATCTATCCACCGTGGAAATAATAGTCTCATAATTCCTTTAATAAATACTAGACTGAATTTCCTATGTTGACAAGATGTCATAATAACTTATAAGTAAAATTGCATGGTCACATTCATAATGTTTTTTACTGCATTAATAATAAAAATACAGCAACAATTGAAATATTTAAAAAAAAATTCATATATATGTTTTTCAATGGTTTATTAAATAAAATAATTCGTAGCATTTTTGCTTTTATTTCCAAATAATTATAAGTGACACTGGTGACTGTTTTTNTTTATTAAATAAAATAATTCGTAGCATTTTTGCTTTTATTTCCAAATAATTATAAGTGACACTGGTGACTGTTTTTATCCATGCTCGATAAACTTACAGTTTTCTTTCATTTCTGGGTGTTTTAATTTCATGGGAGAGTACTAATTAGAGTTTTTTATAAAATAATAATGCTGTTCCGTTACAATTGTTCAGCTATCTGAAATCATACATCCTAAACTACTTTACAAATCACACTCTAAACTCGAATCAGTGAAACNACAATTGTTCAGCTATCTGAAATCATACATCCTAAACTACTTTACAAATCACACTCTAAACTCGAATCAGTGAAACCAATGATTCGCAGTGAAATTCAACTGCACGAATCAGTGAAAATGGCTCCACTTAGAATCAGTGAAAAACCACTGATTATTTCAGAGAAAAATTTACCGACTTATTGAATTAGTGGCATCAAAAAATTCCACTGATTGAATAAGTGACGGCTAACTACAGCTGACAATAAAATATTGTTTTTTATTAATTTTAGAAAAATTGTTATGAGAAATAAATATATTTACGACAGTTAGCTATTTATATTGCGCAAATCTCCGTATTTAAAAAAATTAACAAATTCCCTGTGGTCGCCGGGATTGAAAAAACACACTTGTTTCCATTTTCATTTAGACTTGTACCTTACCATAATACTTACCATGTCATGTTCGTGTCTTATATAATCATAGAAAGCTTGAGGTTGTATATAATTGTATACCCTTGCTTTTCCTTGTTGGTTTAATTGGTACCGATAGGATTGCTAAAAATAAGAGTACATATGTGTGCACACTCTTAACCACAGTACATGCAGTTTAAGCGGCGTCTCATAGCACCATCGTCCAAGGACGGGTAAACTGACAATTTTTGCTGGTAACAAGGGGGGGTAATGAAGGGATGTAAATGAGGGAAGAAAACCGGAGGGTAACCGAGTCGACCAAGGAGCAGGCCGCCTTACAAAGGAGCGAAGCCAAAAACGATACCCGCGGTGGCACCACCATCGCCACCCTCACCCCTAAACCAGTGATCTGGTGATCGTCTCTGAACATCTTAACTCAGCAAACAGCAACTGAAGAAAAGTGCATAGGTACGTTTTAGAGAATGAATAGTAATAGAATAGTACGAAAGTTGTAACGTACGAGAGAGTTCCATCATTCACATTGAAAATGACATTTAACAGTTTCGACGATTACAAACGAACGGAGTGGTTATCTCAATCTTGAGGTTTCAAAGACCAAATATTGAAGATGTCCTCTGGGACGGTGGGCAGCCAAATGGAATCTACTAAGCACAATCATAATGGAACTCTTCTCGAGGATCAGGTGCACATGCCAACAGCAGCTGGGGCGGTTACGGGTGGAGAACCAGGACGACCACAAACAGTCCCAGCAGACGTCTCTCACTCCTCGTCTCGGCTCACGACAATAGCGGCAAATAGGGTGAGCTCGGCTCGACTCGATAGAAAAGTGGGAATCATACAAAAATAATAAGGAATTAGAAAAGGGAAAACAAAAACCAACAAATTATACGGGGAAAGGATAAATATAACAATGGGCAAGAACATAGATCAGCAAGGCATCAAGGCTGCAGCCTCAGACATGAGCAATCAACCATTACTATCGTTGTACATAAGGCTTTAACTGTGAGACGTGTGCTTTGCAAAATAACCGGTTAGAGCTAGGCGATACAAGAATTACTGTATTTGGTGCTAGAAATAAATTTATTCTGAAAGGCACCATAATTTCGGGATCAGCTTCTCTGACAAATCCCTTCCCATATCTGCCAGCGCATAATGTTTGCAAAGGACCGGGTCTCCTAACTTAGAGTTAACTGAAACCCTGCCATGGTCCATCTTCGCCGTGACCTGTAGCTTTGCTAACCCGAGCCTGTGGTGGACCTCCTCAAGCAAACGATCTCGGTCAGCATCACCAAGGGTGGAAGGAAAAGGGGTGATGTTCCATATATTTAACAAGGGATAACTGAGAGAGTGATCAAGGTATTTTGGTAACCGTTCGGGTAATATGGACTGAAGATAAATCCTTGATTGCCCAGCTAAAACACATATTTCTATATATATGTGTAGTGAAATACTTGGCATTATGAGTAACTATTTCAACAGGGGCACTGAAAATTATCCATGCCTGATTAGTAAGATCCTTGACAATAGATGATGCTTTCATATTTCTCATTGGCACCAAGATAACAAATTTTGCAAAAGTGTCCAACAAAATTAAAATACAAATATTACTCTTCTTAGATCTAATTAAAAGTCCAAAAATATCTAAGTGGACCATGCTCCAAAGAGCTTAGGGAATCTACTTGACTGCCTGCCCAACATTGGCACATTGAGTCTGCTTACACTTCTGACACAGATCGCATGAACGCACAAAATCTGACACATCGCCCCTAAGTATAGGCCAGGAAAAATGAACAGCCAATTTTTTTAAGTCTTGCTGACCCCTTAGTGACCTCCAAACATGGAATCGTGAAAGTAGGACAACACCATACGTCTCAATTAAACAGGNTCTTGCTGACCCCTTAGTGACCTCCAAACATGGAATCGTGAAAGTAGGACAACACCATACGTCTCAATTAAACAGGAACTATAATTATACATGAATGGCCACTCTAGCCAGTGAAATACAATATTCCGTCATCCAACACATACGGAAGTACAACACCATTGTTGAGGTCACTTAGTGCCTGAATACAGGAAACACCATCACCCTGAGACTGAAGCAGCTTGACAAAAAATTCAAGGAAACCCTTAATTATGTTGAGGTGTGCTTCAGGGACCGTCAACTCGTCCGTTTAGAAATCTGCTGGGCCATACATTCTCGACAGAGCATCGCCCACCTGATTATCGGATCCTCGAACATGATGTACCTTTACCCTAAACAAGAAAGGCGGAGCACCTAGCGACCCAAGTTTCGCAGCTGTTGGGGATGGTTGAGAACCCATCCAAAGGCTTGATTGTTAGTATACAGGTCGCATTCATCGTTGCCTATGTACGAGATGAACTTCTCAAGTCCGAATATATGTACTAAGGTTTCCTTGTCATAAATGCCAACCTCCACTCAGTCTCAGTCAAACTGCGGCTGGCAAAGGCGACAGGCGACAAACCCTACTCAGGCTGATGGCTTAGGACTACCTCTAATGCCAGAGAAGAGGCATCCACTTGGACTATAAAACGACGAGAAAAATCCGGAAGAAGAAGAACTGGCATAGAAACTATCTTTTCTTTAAGCAGAGAAAATGCCAACTTCTGCTCCTGGGCCTACTAAAATTCTAACGCCTTTATTTAAATAATTAAGAGGTGCTGCTCTTTCAGAAAAAAGTACAATAAACCTGGAATAATAACCTAATATGCCAAGGAATTTCTGTACTCCCTTCAGAGTTTTCGGACGATGGAAATTTAATATGGGAGCCACACGGTTGTGGTAGACCATCAAACGACACTAATATAGCAAATAACCCCGAAACTTCACCTTATTGGATCCTAAGGTGACTTTATCTGGATTCACAGTCAGACCTTCTTCTCGCATTTTAAGTAAAACCTGGTGGAGATGAGAGAAATGAGTCTCAAGTTCATCATTACAAACCATAATGACATCAATATAATTAAAGATAAATTTTAACTTAAATTTGGACAAGACAAAATCCAACACACGTGACAAGGTTTGACTACCAAATTTGGAGCCGATAGGAATACAAGTAAAATCGAATTGGCTCCAAGGTGTACTGAAGACCATGTATTTCCTACATGAAGGATCAAGTAAACACTGATGGAAACTGTTATTCAAATCTAAGACGAAAAACACATGGGTTTTATCCAAGTGCCGAAGTGTGCAATTAATGGTTGGCAAGGGAACAGGATACTTATGAATATTTTTATTTACCAGGAAATGGTTAACCACCAATCGGTATTTGTCACCATCCTTCTCACGCACTAAGAATCATGGCGAAAAATAATCCGAGGTAGAAATGCCTATTACACCTGCTTCTAACAGTTTCTTAATGATATCTCGGAATGCTTGGAGCTTGGGAGGAGGCATTTAAATGACGATCCTGGAGCGGGATGTCATCCGTCAATGAAAACTTGTAAGGGAGATCGCAACACTTTCTTATGCGTGGAGAGAAGACGTCGTTAAATTCTTCCCTCAATTGATTCGTACACACACAAAAATCATTAGCAGAACTAGTGCCATCCAATCAAGGAGAAACAGCTCCGGAACTGCGTCGACCAGCAATCACATCCTGATGTTCGGATCCAACCCAAATGACAAATTAAACTTGTCGAGGTTAACTGACGCCCTATTCTTGCCTAAAAGTTCTAGGCTTAAAATCATGTTGTGTGACAGATGAGAAAAAAACCAAAACGGAATCGTCAAAGAAAACCTACCGATCTTAAAGTGTAGGTTCACCACTTCGTTACTCTTAACGATGACGGCGTTAGCGATACACAAACGTTTCTCTGAAATTAAACTGGCAGGCCCCTTGCAAATGATCTTGGAATCCAGCCGTTTATTCAAAAAGGAATCACTCAGAGCGCACATACATGGGGGGGTCAAATTGTCAATGATGTCACTGACTTATTCTGTTTCGCTTATTTTCACATAGCATGTATCGTTATAAGTACAAATAAAATCTACAAACTCACACATTGGCTCACCCGGCCGTTTAAATATAAAAATAAAGTCGCATTCAGGCTGTTACTTAACGCGTGGGGGACAGAGCCTGAATCGCCCGGAATTTAAAAGCCAAAAAGATACCACCTTACGAAGACATTATCTCCTCACGGAGTTAATGTAATACAAATCCTTAGCACTTGATGGCAATGGCTTTTAACAAAATGTTATCTGAACTCAAATACAAATTGGCTAATTTATTTACGGCAATAAAAAATTGCAAAATGTGGACAGGTTCTAAGGAAAACATGAATACCTTGTCCATTTTAGGGAGCCCATTGGTGACACTCACTGGGTTCGCTCAATCAGAGGTTGGCGCCATCAGACCCTGACCATGCCAACAGCCCACAGCCTTTCGGTGCAGCACTGCAACTGTCAAGGCCTTATGCACTTCAAAATCGAGGTCGCGTAGAAAATTAATCAGCTTGTCACTCATCAGAGTGTAGATGAATGCCACCTCGGCTATTTCATGTAAAAAATGCGAAAGACAGATATAAGAAAAAACATAGCAGAGTTGCGCAGAATAATTTTTGGCGTGGCATAAATATTAAAAAGACAATGTCAATTTCAAGCTCTATAATTTCATAATATTTTACAAGTTAGCGGAACATTAGGATTGAACATTTACAAAAAATATTACGTATAAAATTATAAATGCCAAAGGCTCACAATGCAAAAAATATAGATTATAATACTCATACAAAAAGATTAAATTACTCTTTCAAAGTATTGCGCAGCTCAAATTACAATAAATATTTAATTGACAAATAAGCCAAATAAGCTAAGTAGTGTAAAAATTTTCAAAAATATCACAAAGTAACTCTGTTCACTAGAAATAATTCAAACACACATACAAATATATCAAATTTCTGCGCAATTGCTTATTCAAAAGTATTATGTTACCCAAAAATATTCAATAAATATTTAATTTAAAAAACGAGCAGAGTAATATTAAAACGTTTCTGAAATAGAAATTGTTACGTTGATGACTAGATAAATTCAAGGTATTTAGAGGAGCAATGAGACTAAAGGAGGCAGTCCGTAGACCCTAACCATAGATCCATCGAATGAAATAATCGACGACAGTTAAAATACTTCGACAGACTACGCCCATGTGCAAGTCATGGCAGCACCGTTGCGACAATTAAACATTAAGTTAATAATTGGGCAGTAGACAAAAACTATACACAGCATATTAAAGTAACTGGAAATATACAGAGAAGCAAGAAATTAATTAGGCCAAAACTACAATTTAGGCAAACGTCCAAAAAGAGTATTTAGAAAAAAATCTAAATCACTGCAAATCCCAAGACAAACACAATACTACACCATGCAATTATTTAAAAAAACACTTAACTGACCCACAAATGAAAAAAATGCGACTAGGACTCACCGATTACAAGCTCCAGCATAATCAGCCGCTCACACAATTACATTATTTAAACGGCTTCTCAAAGCACCCTCGTCCAAGAACTGGTAAACTGAAAATTTTAGCTCATAATACAATTTAAATTAGCTCCAGCAGGCGACAATCCAAATATCTTCATCACAGGCGTAGAATGAGACCTAGAAATAATGCTGCACAAGGTGTGTAACAACTTATATAAACTAGCCACTGAGTTAAAAATAAATGCCGACATACAAGGAGGGGTAATCAAGGGATGGAAAAGAGGGGAGAAAACAAGAGGGGGGCCAAGTTGGCCAAGGAGTAGGCCGCCTTACAAAGAGCGAATCCAAAAACGATGCGCGCCGCGGCGCCACTGTCGCACATGTACTGTATATCCTAACCTGTAATATAAACTAATTATTTTGCACTATGTTAAATGTATGTATAAATATTGATAGTAATGTATAATAAATACACTCACCTAAATGGTGTAATGTTAACAAGAATATGATATTCAAGGTTCACTGAAATACAATAAAAATAGACTGAATCACCCGGAAGTTGGGAACAGATGACTCCAAGAGAGCACTTGATTAAGATGTTGTTATCGTTTAATAATTTAGACGTTTTTGTCATTACCAACAATTCTCTAATGTTTGTTAGGAGCGAGCTAATACACGAGTACCCAAGAAATGCAAGGGAATTAAGATCAATATTAGTAAAAATAAATATAATTGCGTTTCAGACAATTGTTACAATCAGTATGATTTAGTTAGGTGGGGAACCTACAATATATATTACAGTTCCTTAACTGATAGTTACACGTTATTTCGAAGCTGGAGGCTGATTTAGACGTGCGGTTACAGCGGTCGGCAAGTCAGTCTTCTTGTAGATTGTGTTTGGGCCTCGCGCAATTATCCTGGTTCCCAGATCGGCGAAGGGATTCTTGCTATTTCAACAAGCAGGCTCGCGCATGGCATCTCATAATGTGGTGCCCGCTGACCTGACCACACTTGTCTGTGGGATGACGCGTTCAGGAAGGCCATCGAATCAAGGCCCACCCACGCCATCAGAACAATGTGCGTAAAAGCGTTTCGACTTGGAATGTAAATCAAACGATACGGTGTGAAGTGGCAGTTCTTACCAAATGATCGTCGGCAGTAATTTCACTGCATATTTGAGGCGCTCGGTCGTAAAACATGGCAACTGACATATTGTACAAAAATTAGTTATTAAATACACTAGAATCCGAAGAGTGTGATCAGTAATATGTGGCGATCGTATGTTTGTACAGTTTTTTTAAAGTGAAACAAAAAGCGCCTAAAACCATGGTATCTATCAGTTGTTTGGGAGTAAGACATGGTTTATGACAAAGATGGCGGGCCACAACCTTGACTGTTCTNCTAAAACCATGGTATCTATCAGTTGTTTGGGAGTAAGACATGGTTTATGACAAAGATGGCGGGCCACAACCTTGACTGTTCTAGTGACGATGCATTTAAACGGTGTTTGTTTGTTAGAATTAGTGTTTATAGATGTAGTACTGATGACGACGAAACTGGCGATGATCCAGATTGTCATTCACCATATGTTTGTCACACAGTTGGGACTAAAATACTGATAAAAAAAGTGCCTAACATTTACCCAATTATCTACCCTCAAGCACGTAAAACATTGTATCTGAGTCACTTATCATGTTATTCGCCCTATGTAATTTGTTAATAGTTTGTAAAGCAAAAATTCCATAAGTACAGACAGTGTTTTACTTTCACTGTCTGCATTATTGGATGACCTATTTAATGCGCCTGTAGAATGTGAAAGATCTTATTCATTACCGCATTTGCATCGTGTTGTATTTGCCGCTTTATGGGAATCGATGCTATGGTATCTACGTAGATACCATATTTTACATGCTATGAGTATAGGCAAGAGGCAAATCACTATAACAGAAGTCCTCATCATATAAGCATGTGCAGAATGTAAATGTGATTAAACAAGCTCATTGTTTTGATATGGCTTGGTTGCAGTTGCTGAAAAAAAATACATCTATCAGAGGCACATTCAGAACGTTCTAAGACATAAGAAAATACATTTAATGAGTTATTGTGCAGAATAGAGAGGCTTATGGGAAAACAAATTGTATCAAAACGTTTAGGCATTATTAATAGAAACCATTTGGGAAATAATAAAGAAGGTTTTAATATACGGAAATACCATCAGAACATAACCATTTCCCATCAGCCCCTATTCGGCACAATTACCGATTAATCTTTTTTTTTTAATGTCGATTTCGTGGAAAGTGTGGATCTATACTACAAATATAAGTAAATGTGTACGTATTTCTGTAGAGAACAATAAAACTAAACGCAAACTCTTTTGTATGTGGCACATACCATGCTGAATAATATATTACTCATTTGTAAAAATTGTATCTACATGTGCGATTCCAATGCATTTTAAATATATTTCTGGAAGCGCTGGACTCACTGCAATAACGTCCTTACACTATTCAAAATCGGTGCTAGACAAATAGTATGGACTAATAGCATGTTAGCGGAAAAAAGGGTACCGTTTCGTCACTCAAACATTCATTTTGCGGTTACCGACAGTTTACATTTTGTTGATTACCATGTTTTACGACCGACCACCTCATTTACTGGTTAACAGCTCCCTGGATGGAGACGTCTGACTCAGGCTCCATATGCCTTTGACCAAAGAAACCACTGTACTAACTTATCACAGGACTTTGTTGGCGCCATCGACAGCGCACAGCCCGGCCAAGGTTTCATATTGTATCACTGGCCAACGCCTGGTGCGGAACACAGAGAATTCAGAAGGCAGTAGTCCTGTCGACTCAGCCGCCGTGGTCAACACCAGATACGGTAGGTGATGTCAGAAAATCATACATATTTTTCAATTCTCTGCTGAGCATGAGTGTAACTTCGAATGAAGAGGCAACGAATCAAGGCTATCTGTGAATAGGTGGGTAGGTGAGTAAAGCTTAACGCCTCGTCAGCAGCGAGATCATAAGTAACGGGACGAGTTGAGGATAACCGGGTCCGGGAAGATTGCTTTGCTCGTGGTTTTATTTTCACATTGTCTCCATAAATGTCTTCTCGCCGGTGATGGATCGGTATGAAAAGAATACATTACTTGACAAGTTTTCATAATATAACTGATAAATAAATATTGTGATTATCAGTACAAAAACCCTTGTTTGACCGAACTATTGTAAACAATTTGTTATTTTCATTTTCAGATGAAAAATAGAGTATTTCAGGAAGATGTAGCAAGGGATAAAATAAAAGATGCGTTGAACAAATAAACAGGATCAGGGGAACAAAGCCTTGTAGATAAAGCACTTGATAGTGGAAATAAATGTGAGTTTTAATATTAAAAATATAATTTACTCTATACGTGTAATTTTTTACCTCAAAATTTTAATTTTGTTTATGTAATTCTTTCTTAATCCTTACAAACCAAAATTAATTTCCTGTTCCCGGTGTCGCACATAAGAAAATTTGTGTTGCGCTGTACACAGTACTTGTTTCTTTATCACTACGAGTAATGTGTAAGCTCTGTGTTAGGCTTTAGTAATACTAACTGTTCATAGCCTAGAGCAGCAGCACGGTTTACGAATCTGTTACTCGTAGGAATATAAATAGGCATTGAGCTTCTCAACGTAAAGAATCGGGGGAAAATGTGTTCCTTTTTGTTGATTTCACAATTGTCAACGCTGGGTTTGAATGGGTTGAATTCTTCCTCTAATTATACAGTTGTTAGATATGTAATTTTCATTTTTGCAAATAACTTGGACTTGAACATCAGCTTTTTTATTATACGCCTATCAATTCAGTGGAAATATATATTGTAATCTAAACAAAAAATTAGCAAAAGCCGAGTGAGTGCATTATAATAAGCGGGTATGTTTCTGCATTACGTGAGTTACATTTCTATTCGCATACCTTGATATATAGTTTTATTTTCTGAATAACAGTTAACATCTGCGCCTCTAGGTTTTTCACAAATAATCATCTGAAACATAACTTCTACTTGTGATATAAATTTATTCCTAAAAGCAGTATACCTCTTTGAGTTTGGAGTTTAACTACTACTAGTATATTGCAAATTTTAACAGAAAGTTACAGAAACATGCACTAAAAAACTGAAGGGATATCTGAAATATTTCATATTTACCCATAATATTTCGTGAAAATAGTGTATATTACCGCGCTTCGTTATATTTCATCGCGTTGAAGCATTAAAGGTTTTTCAACAACACGATTATTTTCATGTTACGTACTTTAACATCGCCCTTTTAGTGCAATTCGCAAACAAATTTATTAAATAAGATTCGGAATGCCTTTATAAGGGCAATGTTAATTGAAATCGAGGTGATAAAGTAGCGTAAAGCTTACGGGCATGTAATGCACGTCCATAAGGAACCTCGAATGCAGTGTGTAGTAACACGAATGCAATGCAGTTGTTACACAATGACTCGCTTTCTGGGGGACACGGGTTCGATTCACGGTTCTACCATTCTGATTTCGGTTTATCGTGGTTTTCCGAAATCACTCCAGGAGAATTTATGGATGATTTATTAATACGAGCAAAGGCCGATTCCTTACTCGCAAAAATTTGTGCCATCTCTAATGACACAGAGTGTAGTTTTATGGGCCCTCATATGCCACCAAATGGCCTTAGTGTCGTGATACCGAGAGCATATACTCCCATAACTCACAGGGTGTTTGTGAAACAAATGCACTCCGACACATACTCAAATCATTGGGTCGGTGGAGGGGCGCCGTGTAGCTGTTTTTTTGTAGGGCACTAGACCAATAATAAGGCTGGTTATTTGGGGGTGACTATTTTAAATTAAAGTTAGGTGGTTTTTGTGTTCGGAGGGGGAGGGAATGTCAGTGTCGTGATGTCTGTCTGGCATGTTGGTCTGTTGTGAGCAAATGTGCTAATTAATCTCGCATATAATGTGTGGGTGAGTCCCTAGTCTCCCGGGTCAGCAGATGGGGTACATTTTATCGTGTGGTCGCGTAATAATATTGGAGAGAAGGATTTGTTTTTCCTTTATACATAGATATATATATGTGTGCTTATGGCGCTTAGTCATTAAATTAATAAGTTAGTAAAAAATAAATATAAGAAAACTAGATATAAATATATACATTTGCTTATGGCATACGTTTTGTTTTCTTTTGGTGCTAAAGGTGCTTAAATTTATTATCAGGAGGTTATGTAGGTTGCTTTAAGATAAAATTCAAAGTAATCTAATATATAAAATTCTCCCGTCACAGTGTTAGTCACTGAACTCCTCCGAAACGGCTGGACCGATTTTTATGAAATTTTTTATGTATACTCGGTAGGTCTGAGAATAGATTTATATCTATTTTTTACACCCCTAAGTAATAAGGGTGGCCACCCCCAAACAATTTTTTTTTATTGTTTGAACAAAATTTTTATTTTTTATTTTTTTATGATGTGGCATCAAAAAATACATACCCTCCTAAATTTTCACCCTTCTACCACCAACCCTTATTTTTTTATAGCGATATTAGTAATTTAATAAATTTTACCCTAGGTCGATAACTGATCAATTATCATCGATCATTTATCGATCTAGGTTACAATTTATTCCCACCAGGTGTCTCCCAGTGACACAGCACGGAGTAGCCGGTCTCCACTTTCTCTCACACAATAACCTTTCTCTTATTCATTTGTGCTCAGATCGTAGTAGTGACGTGTTTACAATTATATTTTCAATAATTAAGTGTACTTCTTAATTAACTTTATTATTGATCGCAAAGCTGTAATTGTTTGTATTTCCATTTTATTAATATTTATTAAATTATCTAATTTTATATTCCGTCAACTTCCACAGAGCTCCATGCCTCTTCCACTTATATACCACATCCTCACACACTTAGAATAAGTTATAGTTATTTTTTTCTAATACTATAATCACTAGAAATACTTTTTATGGCAAAACAACGTTTGCCGGGTCAGCTAGTATAAAATAAAATTGAATTATTATCATTGGATATCTTGGGAATTGAAAGTTAAAGCAATTATATTTATAGTTTGATTTATTTCATTAATATTACTTGCAAAAAAGGAGGGGCGAGTGGGGAAAAGAGATTTATTTTGCCTAAGCACTGAAGGTGCGAACCTGTTGGGAGTAAAGAAATCATTGTTAGTACGCTAGAGGGGACCCCTTGGTACCAGAATATATTCAGATGCTAGTCAAAGTAGGGCTCCCCCTGTCTGCTCTTCTGTACTATTTTCTTCTTTCCGACCTGAAACAGACTATCAAATCGGTGCGTCTTTGTAAATATATAGATAGTTTATATTTTATTTTTTTATATTTTATATAATTTTTATTATTAAGTTTGTTATTTTTATTATTATTTATTATTATTGTTACTATGTTTACCCGATACGTGCAGCATTTGATATATAGTCTACGTGATATGTGCAGTTGATTAGGATAGTGATTTTTATGATTAATTGATTTTTACAGTTGTCCCCTTGATCACTCTTCCCTGGACCAGTGCGTGTGTGTCTAGGCCTGGTTCTCGAGTGGAGCTGGGGCAGGTCTCCATGCCCGAGACCCCACACAGTTGACCCCTGAAGGAGTGCACCTCTGCCTTCTTGTCTTGTCTGTGTGTGTGGTTTTACTGTGTAATGCATTGCAGTTTGTGTAGTGTGAGTCGTGCACAGCTTGGGTGCAATCGGCATGCGCATTCTACTGCTGCATGCTCGTCCTGCGAGGCCGGCTGCTCGACGCGTGCGCTGTACTGCCGATCCTGGGCCATGTAATAGCTCTAACAAGAACTAGCCGCACTAGTATGCCCTTTATTTGCACGAGTAGCTCTAATAAGGACTACTTGGCACAACTGCTGCCTTGAAGATATTGTAGAGGCGCGCTGCAGCTACTTCCTCATCGCTGACTGCTCCCCGAACGACGGATTTTTGGCCGCGCTACCAGTTTTATTGGGGGCGCCTCGCGCTCTGATTTTGCTGGCCAATCAGCGCCCAGCCTCCATCCCCCCCCCTCCCGCTTTTCCACTCTCCCTCGTGTCGTGTTCAGTGAAGTTTAGGTTTGCTGCATTTTCTTACTCCTGCGGGATCATGATTACCAAGGGATTTGTTATTAGGACTGTCATGATTTGCCAGATTATTATATAAATTCTAATTTTAGTTGCAATTATTTCTTTAACGTATTTTACTGATAGTAGTTCATAGAGAGTTTTATCAGTACTGAATTCATCTTGGTTAGCTATTATTCTCAAGTACTTGTTTTGAATGGTTTGCAAGTTTTTAATTCTGAAATGTGCGGTATGTCCCCATACCTCACATCCATGTAACATTGCTGGGATTATTATTTGATTACATATTAGGAATTGTTTCTTAAGTGGAAAGTCAGTTGCGTTTAATACTGGATATAATTGTTTAAGTTTTCCCAGTGCTGCATTTCGTACATTCTCTATATGTGGTTGCCAAGTAAACATGCGATCTTCTGACTTATGAAATCTTGTACTCCCTTATATACCCTCGCGAACGAGAGCGATAGAATTATAAGCCCATAACTTTGAAATGAAAACATCCGGTCTGGACATACAGGCTAAAAATAGACCAAGTTTAAACGCAGGCACCCCAAGGTTAAAACACCAGGGTATAAAATATAAACGCGTGGTTTTATAAATAAATATTTAAATACTTAACATAAAATGAGAACCACTGAACCGATTTCAGTGGAACAAGGTTTATTAACATACTAACTGTGCCAGCGGCTCCGCTCGCGTGGACTGCAGAATTATTTTTTAGGTTTTTTTTAATAAAGTGGAATTTTACTTAGTGTTAATTATGAGATAAATAATAATTAGATAAATATTTTTAATTTAAACACACATTTGTTTTTTACATTTTAATATTTTCATGAAGTAATTTGTTCATTTTTCTTTTTCTAATCTAAAGACATATATTTTACCTAATAAGTAAAATTTATGAAAAGATCTGGCGTGCCGTAGTTACGGACGTAAACCATCGCGTCTTGGGTTCTCTCATGCATGTAGTCTGGTCCAAGGATGTTGCTAAAATCGCTTATCAGTATTTCTCTGTTATAGATAGATATATCGTACCGCGGAGTTTTTTTTTTTTGTCTTTTTATTTTACACTATTTTTTAATACATGATATGGTCCATCTGTAACGGTTTAGACAGCGTATTGCAAGAGAGAGCGCTGGCGGCAAATTTTTTTCCGACTTGGTTCACTATTATCGTCACTGCTTATTCCTTATGTTACGTAACAAAATATATATAATAAATCCTGGCCATGGAGCATAGCTATTAATATAAAAACCACGTAAATCTGATAAGTGGTTCTCGAGTGATAAGCGCTTTAACAGACATACAGACAGAGACACGTTGAGTTTTATAATATGTGTAGATATACATTATACACGATTTTTATATGACCCAATACGTGCTCATATGCAGTAGTGCATCCCCTAATTCAAATAGAAGCTTTTTCACGATAACACAATATAGGGAGCAGTCTGATCTATAAGACCTTTATGAATGGCAAACATTTTCCAACAAATTATGTCATGAACATCAAGTTGATTTCAAGATAGGCAAGTCATTCCGCCCCGTGTCATAAGAGAAGATACCTCACAGTGTAAGAGTGGCTTACATCAGCTTACAGCCTGCGCCATCTTTACACGAATTTTAGCGATTGTCAGTGAGTTTCCTTAGGGAAACGTCCAACAAGCCACGAATACATTACAGGAGGGGAAGATACTGGCCGCGGAATACTCCTCGGAATATAAGTGGATGCAGTCCCGATGTTTTTAACAGGGCAAGGTTTTTGTTAAGCATATTACGCAATGTCAAGAAAATTATATTTTCGTTTATTTTTTCTATTGATTCGGTTTGCAAGGTGTGACGGCTAAACCTGGTAGTGGATTATTGGAGATGTGTTTTTTTTTAATGTAATACTCCAGCTCCATCTGTTGCTTGTATAAGTCAACTTGATAATCGTAACATAATTTGTTGGAAGGCTTTTTCTATTCATGAAGGTGTTATAAATCAAACTACTNTTATGTAATACTCCAGCTCCATCTGTTGCTTGTAGAAGTCAACTTGATAATCGTAACATAATTTGTTGGAAGGCTTTTTCTATTCATGAAGGTGTTATAAATCAAACTACTATAATAAATGTTGCTCAATCCTCTGTATTATATTATCGTAGAATGTTTAGATTTGAATTAGGTATATAAAATTTGAAGTTCCCTAAATTGGTTTGTATTAAGTCGTATAGAGATCGTGTATAATGCAAAAATATTCAAAATTTTGTTTCGCTGAAATCTTGTTCAGTGGTTCTCATTTTATGTTAAGTATTATATCTGTAAGTGTCGCGTATTAAATTTTATGACCTGGTGTTTTAACCTTGGGGTGCCAGCTGTTAACATTGGTATATTTTTACACTTCATGTTCAGACCGGGTGTTAGAATCTCAAGGTCATGGAAATTGCATTTTTTCGCTCTTGTCAGAGAGGGTTTTAAGGGAGTTAAAGAGTAGAAACGAGACGTTAAACTATAACTAAAATAAAAGTTGTCTACTTTTTTATCTCCATTTTTTAATTCTCACAACTTCTCCCTGTCACTCTCTTCACCAACACCTTATTTCTACTAGTTGCACTGTGCGTACGCATCAGCTGCACGTCAGCTTAGTTTTTCTTAATTTGCATTAAACTGGAAGTTCAAAGATCAACCTACCTAGATGGGAGGTGTACTGTTATTTATCCCGACCTATTTCACGTTACACGTCATTTTTTTCCTTTCTGTGGAGAAGAATTGGTTGATGGAGATTGGCTTGCGTGCTTCGGAACGGAGAGAGCATATTGGTTCAGGAATTCAAAGGGCACTTTATCAATTGCGCAGAGATTTTCCACTGCTCTTACAGAAAAGTTTGAATCGCGAGAGTATAATTTATATCGGGGATTTAGGGGTGACGTGAGATCGTTTATTCCCGGTTCTAATCATAGCATACATATGTTTGCCATTTACGTACGTAATGACCTAACAAATCTCAGTTTCACATCAACCGTTTCATATCGTATTAATAATACTCTCATTCAAAATCATTACTCAACACAAATGACGAAACATATGCGACATACAAATTTCGAAAATTTGAACATTACTTAACTTTACAGCTTGGTTGGCGTGTCAATTTCAGTGACTAACCCTGAAGGATGAGATTATAATACACTCCGCTTGTCATGTTCTCTTTTCTAATTTTAGAATTATTAAATATTATTTTTCTTGGAGCTGCTGAAGGGAAGTGTGTAACAGTATTGTCAAGTGCCTGTATAAGATTCTAGTTCCTGTAAGTTTAGAATGTTTTTATTTTATTAGCATCCTACACAATCTTATAATTTATGACTCCAGTTTAACTACTGCGATGTTTTTTAATTTATGTATTTCGCAAATTTGTTGTTAAATATGTTCTCCTTAGCGCAAATAGTTGACGACAGCACCTATACATCAGCTAATTACAAGAACTCGTCTTGTTCATTGTGTATTAAAACTTGAATTAAAAAATATTTAAAATGAGTTTTTTTCAGCTTCTAATAAAAGTATAAAATATTTACTTCCAAAAATGAACGAAACGAATTTATTGAGGAAAATAATTACCTAACTAAAAGTGTTGTTGGAGCGATTTTTATAGAGCAACAGTAGTTTTAGTCAAATACGTTTAAAAAATCGCTGTTATCTGCTACAAGCAAGCCAAAGACCTGACTCTATAGTTGATCCACTTTGATTTTCATAGTCACATAAATTCTTTAATAAACATTGGGTGGAGACTGAATTTCCTATGTTTATATACACTGAAGAGCCAAGAAAAACTGGTACACCTGCCTACTATCGTATAGAGCCCCCCTCCCATGGAGCTCGCAGAAGTGCCGCAAGATGACGTGGCATGGACTCGACTAATGTCTGAAGGTTTGCAGGAGGCCATTAACACCATGAATCATGCAGGGCAGTCCACAAATCCAATATGCGCCAATTTGAGAAAGGGTTGCACGTCTGTCACGTTTAATGATTCTCGTCAGTCGTCGTTTGTCCCGTTCGTTCACGATATTTTTCATGCCGCAGCGATGTCGAAGATGTGATGTTTAACCGGATTCCCGATATTCACGGTACACTCGTGAAATGGTCGTACGCGAAAATCCAAATTTTATCGCTACCTCGGAGATGCTATGTCCCATCTCTCGTGCGCCGACTATAACACCACGTTCAAACTGACTTAAACCTTGATAACCTGCCATTGTAGCAGCAGTAACCGATCTAGCTGCCGACCGCATCGCGTTACTCTGATTGGTTCCATACCTCTGTTATTTGCATACGCACGCCTGTACCAGTTTTTTGGCTCTTCAGTGTTTGTCATAATCAATCATTAATAAAAGTGCAGGGTTGCTATTTTAAAGATTATTCCTGTAATACCAAGAATAAACTACAGGTGATTGGAATACAAATATTTTTATTTATATGTGTTTTCAAAGGTCTTGTTGCACATAATAATACAGCTATTTTTATTAATAATTTAAGGTATTATTAAAAACATGGTAGAGTGTTTATTTTCATGTTTAATACATTAAAATGTTACTATTATGGTGAGTATTTTTTTCTATTTTTATAAAACAATAACAATTATCGTTTGTTACCGTTGTTCCAATACAGCTTTTCAGTTCCCTTATATTGAACATCATAAACTACTAATAGTACAAGGAAAAATTGCTTAATGCCATATAAAATTATGAAGTTACGTGCGAATGTTACCCTTCCGTTGCTTCAGTGCTATTCTCGTCTTGTTCTTTAATTCACTGTAAATCTCACATCTAAAGTAGAGTACCCCCAGAATATTTTTTTTAAGTATTTCCCAATTGTCATGATTAAAATAATGCAAAATATGTTTATTCGGCAGGAGGAGGAAATATTTAAGATATTACTGTAAAACGACGACAAAAATGTTTTAACATTTTTGTTGACCCGGACGACTGCTATTCACTACAAGCACGTTGTTTACCATGGCCTCTATGATGCCGGACGGAAGAGTTAATTACATCGCCTCCATTTCCATGTATTCTTTAAATAATAACACAATATAAGGACGTTAAGCACCGGAACCTCTGCCAACGGACAGACCGGACAGCGAAAGCTGTCCGGTCTGTCCGTTGCCTCTACTTTTCGAGGAAGATTTTATTTTCATTTCTGAAGTAATATGGCTCCATTCCTCCTTCCTCCTTTAATTTGTTAAACAATTCTGTAACGGTTTTTTTTCTTGGGAAGGTAGTTCGAGGTTTCAACTGGCGCTCCAACTCATACGAAAGGTGTTCAGTATGGTTTAAATCAGAACCTTGAAGACATTAAAGTTCATACACTTTTTGTGCTGCTGTGGAAGCAGTGAACTTTCCAGAAATACTTTATATAGTGGCTGTGTACCACACACGGCTGTGGGTTTTATGTGAATATATCTGTGTTAGCTGGTATTTGGGGGAAGGGGGGATTTGGGAATTAAATGAAGGTAACGGAATTGATACCTAGCTTCTGTGGTTTAAATCCATATATCTAGACGATATCTTTCGTTAGGCACAAAGAACAGCGTGCTATCACATCGGAGTCGAGGGATATACTGCCAGTAAATTTTCGCCCAAGCTCCAAATTGCTGTTAATCGCCGCGGACCCCCACCTGAAGCCCGCGCAAGCACGGAACTCTTTCATAGTCATGCTCACATTATACCTGATCGAACGAGACTACATTTAGTTCAATAGTGTTATTAGTTGCAAAGTTATAGTGTCGGAATTCATCACTTGCAAATGTTACATCGCCGTTTCCGTCCTGTTACCCCTTGAGTTGAGTTGAGAATTTCGGGTGGCTCTCAACAACGAGGCCTTTAGATCTGGTGAGGGTAAAATGAGGTGTGAATGGACACGCGCCGGAATGCAAGGGTGGGGGAAACGGGAGATCCCCAAAAATTCCGACGACCAGCGGCATCGTCCGGCACGATTCCCACTTGCAAAAATTTGGGTGTGACCCGGCCGGGGATAGAACACATTTCGCCTTGTATGGAGGCGAGCAGTCTAACCACTCAGCAAGTTACCCCTTGCATCCGTCACAGCCATGGTACTGCAAACCCCCTTAATTAAGCTTTATGTTCTCCCATATTTGTAAATATTCAATGTGAACTCTGTAGCATAGCAAATACTAGAGTTCTGCCGCCATAATCCGTAACTTTTAACAGTACGAATACGTGTAACTAATTTTCAACATTAATATATCCATTCTACTCTCTTGCCTCCAAAAAAAAATGTGGATCCTTTCGGAACGTTGAAGTTATGTTTAAGGTATTACTTATTCTTCCTCCAGATAAATCAAAAATGTAGTTTGTATCTTCATAAGAAGTACAAAGTATTTTCTTCACTTTTCAAATTTATGAGATTAAAATGTTTTTTTTTTTATTTTTTTATTTTTTTTTTNTTTTTTTTTTTTTTTACTTTAACAAACACTCGTGTTAACACAGCTCGTCTCTTCACGTCGAGTAAGTACACTTTTGTTGAATCGTAAATTTTGCTATNTATTTTTTTATTTTTTTTTTATTTTTTTTTTTTTACAAACACTCGTGTTAACACAGCTCGTCTCTTCACGTCGAGTAAGTACACTTTTGTTGAATCGTAAATTTTGCTANAACAAACACTCGTGTTAACACAGCTCGTCTCTTCACGTCGAGTAAGTACACTTTTGTTGAATCGTAAATTTTGCTATTTTAAAACAGTTTAGTTTACCTTACTGGAAAAAATCTCAAAACCACGGACATCAAGCATATTTCCCAGCTCATGAAATCGCTCCTCCAAATAATTTAATTTTTTTATTTTTCACTTCTACAAGCTGTGCCAAAACGACCCACTTCAAACTTTAGTGATCTTAATTCCTTAAGATGTTAAGCATGGTGAATGCTATCCATAAAGGTCTTTCATACTCGAATATTGATTTGTCTTTTCTCCGTGGACTAGGATATGATGGTGCTTCTGGATTGAGAGGGAAGTACAACGGCGCCCAAGCTATTATATATGCACAGCGCCCCAAAGCTCCCTATGTTCATTGTGCATTACACTGTTTGAACTTGGCCATAAGTTAGTCATCCCAAATTTCAGCAATCCGAAACCGCCACCAAGACGATTACTTGTTCTCGCCAGCAAGACCGATGCAGCTAATAAAGAGAGCGGAAAAGAAATCACTACCAAAAAACTGAAGAAACTATCTCCTACTTATTGGGTGGAGAGACATGATGCTGCCACAGTAATGGTTACATTGTTTGACAAATAATTCAGGCTCTAGAAGAGATTACTACTTTGAGTGATGTAGAAACATCAACAAGAGCTAATAATTTGTTAAGTGGGATGTTGAAACCAGATTTCGTTATAGCACTTTGTTTCATTTGATTTATTACTTAGCTACAGGATACGCCTGAGAGAAAAGCTGCAGAAAGTGAAGCTTGATCTTACGACTGCTGTGAATGATGTAGAAAATATTTCTAAGTGCTGCACTCTNAAAAGCTGCAGAAAGTGAAGCTTGATCTTACGACTGCTGTGAATGATGTAGAAAATATTTCTAAGTGCTGCACTCTTAATTCGAATCATTGTAAAGCCACTGATTCGCAGTGAAATTCAACTACTTGAATCAGTGAAAATGGCTCCACTTAGAATCAGTGGAAAACCACTGATTTTTCCAGTGAAAATATTTCACTGATTGAATTAGTGGTGTGAAACAATTTAACTGATTAAATAAGTGACGGTCAACTGCAGCAACGAATTAATTATCGTTTTTATTGAATTTAGCCAAATAATTCCGAGAAATAAACATATTTAACATAGTTTACTCTTTATATTGCGCAATTTACCATCATTTAAAAAAGTAATATCTTCCGCAGGCGGCCAGAGGCGAACTAACGCACGCTGCCTATTTTACTTGTTAACTTACCAGACCACATGAGCTACCAAGTCACGACGATATATCAAAGAAAGTATGTGGGTTATATTTCCTCATCGAAAGCGTGTAATTTTTAACTGTACGCCCTTACTTTTCGTTGTTTTTGTTTGATTGGTACCGTTAGGATTGTTAAAACATATAGTACATATTAGTGCACTCTCTTCAACATATTATATGAAGTTTAAACCTTCAAACAGAGCGCTGTGATTATTACATGAAAACGAAATGAAAAGCGTAAAAAAAGAAATGAAAGACTGAATGTTTACATTACCCCATAATATGGCGTTTTTAAAGACAAAAGACATTTTAGAAAGTATTTTGTATTGGTTTTATTAGTTTATGCGTTGTTGTTTCACTTGATACACGTTCTTTAGCGGTCATTGCAAACGCTGTTAAACTAATCCATCAGTCAAAAAACAAAACACGGAAAAACAGTGAAAAAAAATGAACGAAGAATAATTGTAAAATGTTACTAAATCAAAAAGTTAAGGAAAACTGGCATTTTTTCACTCATTCTCCAGTTAAATTCATTTAAGTGTTTGTTGAATCGCTCAGATACTGTTAACTGATTGAAACAGTAAAATTATCACTGATTCAGATTTAGAGTGTGTAAGTGCTATTAGTAGAAATGCTGAGAATGAGTTACACCTCTTTGAACTGGCAGTTAACGAGCTGGGACAGCATGGAGAAGAGATTTCTATGCCACGCCTTGCTCCAAGACAAATACATAGGCAAACCTTTGCTGTACAGACTCCTGAAAAGTACTACAGAATTTATTTTTTCACTCCACGGATTGACAATTTCTTAACACATTAGACTGGAAAATTTCTCAAACATAAGAATTTTCTACAAAGTTTTGCATCACTCATGCCTACTTGAAGGCAACCAATAGAGGAAGAAAATAAAAACCTTAATGACTTAACTTTTAAGTTTATTGATGATATACAACCTTAATCAGTGTATTCACTAAAAGCTAAACTTAGCCTGTGGTACATGAAGGACGCTGAACTGATCAAAATTATTAAGAGTCCAATTGAACAACTTAATTTTTGTAACAAAAGTACTTTTCCAACTGTGTTTCAACTTCTAAAAGTGTAGCAACCCTCCCAGTGTCAACAAGTAGTGCTGAGAGGTCATACTCCACACTCTAAAGGTTGAAAACTTATATACGGAACAGCATGAGTGACACCAGACCCAATGGACTTGTGACACTAAACATTCACTCTGAAGTTAAAATAGATCCGGACAAGATAATAAATTATTAAACTGCAAATAAAGTTGGGAGGCTGGACGTTGTTTATAAATATGTAGATATATTTCATATGTAAAAATCATGTTACATGTAATGGTCTGAGAACAGCTAAGAAATATGCTTAACCAGATCATAGGTCTATAAAATGATTCGATCAACATTTATGTGCAAATTTCCTAATTTGTTTCGCACTTTATATGTTACAGTGTGATATATGGCATTTCTTAGCCAAATACATACTTGCCACATAATTATACAACAATACTTTTAAAGGAAAAATTTAAATTCAACTTTAAGTTTATAACTACAATGTTTGTCAAAGATTCCTACCCTGCTTCAAATATTTCATAAAAATACATGTTTTTAAAGTATGTAGTTTTGTTGACAAATGGGGTGACTCACGTTTGATGCTCCCCCCCCTGTTTTTAATTGCGTAAATTTCTGGGTGCACTGATGATGCTGCAAGGTTCTTGTTAGAATGTCTTATAAGCCATTCATTAGTGTAGTGTAATTATCATGTTCAGCATTAATTTGTCATGTAAGCTGTCCCTCAGTAATAAAACAGGAAAACAGGTATAAAATTTTACTGTCATAATAGACACTGTGGTGGTAAGATTTCGAACATTTTAGTACTGTATTCTTGCGTGTTTAAAAATGTAATATTTCAGTAAAGCTATTTTTTTAATGTAATTTTTACATGTAAACTTAATGTTTCACTAATTAAGCTCTATAGCTTCTAAGGAATTTGCGCGTAGGTATGTGAAATTGAAATGCTTTACAGAGCAGTGCACAAATTTTGCGTTTGACGTCAAATTAATTTTTCATAGTAAAATACACTACTGTATGTATTCTACGGCAAATTTTCTGAAATCATTTCATAAACCTTGCTGCACATACTTATGAAAGACAGAAATCATACGTAATTTTTTGCAACCACGATACATTCGGTTTTCGGATATAGGTCTGTCGATAACAACTGTGCCACATATGTAAGTGGACATGTATAAAACAGAGAACGCTAAATGTCTCAATAGTAAATCTAACACTACAAAACGCGGGAAAGTTAATTACTTCCATTGGAAAAGAAACTATTGTGCAATGAATTCAAAGCGCATGCATTTGTAGCCCGACTTTATTTAATACGTTGCTATGGTCAAGGCAGTAACTTTCATTTTCCGCTTTTTAAGTACTGCTTTGCAAAAATGTTATATGTTATTGAGAAACATTCGAAATTCTTACAAAATTCAAAATTAGAATATTTTGTGCGTGAAGCCATCGTCTTTCAGCCCATAGTATGTTTTACCTCATCTTAAATTGTTGAAATCATGTTTTAATGTAGCCATTTTTAATTATATTATTTCACACTTAATGCAATATTTTGAAGATTGTTGCATTCATTCAGTTATATAACAGCGTCAAACTTTCATAGTAGCACAGAATATAATACGCATGATATACACTAGAAAATTTGGTCACTTTTTCCTTCACAGCATCTTACAATTAAAAAATCTTCCTGGCTATTTTTCATATTAAATTATTAAAATACGATCATGGAATGCATGAAATCCACACCAAATCTGGCCTCAAGTTTACAAAAATATGAAAAAGGACGAGAAATGTGTAATGTTTCTTATTAAACGTTTTACACGTGTGAAGCCACGGGCGTCACTGCCCGGGGGGGGGGGGNTAATTCTCCAACAGTTAAAATATTTTTCCCAATAATTTTCAAAGAAGGCTAATTTAGGGGCAATTGCTATTGAAAAAGTAAGATCAGAAATGCAAAAATGTGGTTTCGCTGCAAAACTTAACTCTGTTAAGGTCGTAGTAGCAATATAACGTCACCTACATCCACCTCCTAGACGAGCGACTGGCAACACCTTAAAATTATTTTTGCCAACTAAAATAGTTGAATGGGCAAATGAGTTCGGAAACATATTTTCAAAAATTAAGGCTAACCATGTATTTCCACAAATCCATTAAAATGCAATTCAAGGACATGTTGAAAATGTTTCCAATATTAAGTCATCCTGTAGCCTACCACGAGACGGCTGTATCGTAAATCACAAAAAAAAAAAGGAAATTATGAAAAGGTGTGGTCTCGTTCTTGAAACATTAAAATAACTGTCAGAACATGGTTGCGAAGGTGTAAGTGGTCTGCTCAGTATATTTTTTTTATGGAGAAACGTATTTTTGTTTGATAATTGGTAAACTGGTAATTGATCTTCTTAAACTTGTAAATAAGTATTTTCAGGGGAAGAAGAATAGTGCAAGATACCTTATTGAGTCTGATGAAACAATGGTTGATGGTATGAATAAACTCACAAATCTAAAGAAAAGGGTTATTTAGTTTTGAAGGAATATAGTGCGAAGATCAAAGAGCTGGAATTGAAATCTCTACTTCCAAGACATAAGAGACCGCCAACAATATTTTATGGAACCGGTGAACCACATGTGATGCAGTCGTGAGAAGAATACCTCCGGCAAGAGTACTTTGAAGTCGTAGATACAGCTAAGGTGGGACTTCAAACACGAATAGTCAAGCAGTCTGGTGTAAAAAAACAGCTCTCTTAGAAAATGTCCTTATAAAAGGAGGAAAATGTAATGCGTTGGCACCTTATCCTGAAATAGACACATCTTCGTTAAACGTATAATTGGGACTGTTTTCACAAAAGAACCACATTTCTTGCCTATATGATGCAAAAATGCCTTGAGCTCAATGACGAATGAGTTCAGGAGTCTATTCAGAAATGTGGAGACTCTAGTCCGGCCTTTAGTTAGTATGTCCATCGTCCAGTTTTGAGGCAGAAAGAAGTCTTGGTGCTCTTCGCAAGCTCAAGCCATACCCGCTGTCAACTATTTCCCAGAAAAGGCTCAACCATGTTGCAGTGTATTATGTACACAAAGAACTTTTGAAAGGCATTGATGTGAAGAGGGTTGCAAAAACTTAATTTCTAATAGTAACTCAAATATTACTGTTTTTGCATTAGCTTGCGAGTAAATAAACTGTTTCATTTTTTCCCCGATTTAAAGGAAATAAAAATTATATATGATTAGCTACAAAGTAAATATAATAACATTTTAAGGAAATGCTAGCTTTTTAATATATATATATATATATATTCCATTTGTCTTGGAAATTTTAATGAGTTAAAGGAAGTATTCAGATATCCCGCCACAATAATTGCAATAATTCAAAGATGTGAAAATTATCATTAAGGCTGGTATCTGTTAGTTTTTATGAAAAAACAAAATGACGTACATTTTACGTGAGTAATATTGCATTCTAGTCATCCAGAAAACAGTTGAGATGATGGTGCATTGGGAAGGGAGGGGATTATTAGCTGAGTTTAGATGAACCTGTAATGTGATTATTTGTATGTACAACAAATATAAAATTATTTTGTACAGTCATGCAATTTGCAGATATATTGGCTGTAACGACATAAAATGATTTTAATTACAATTGAAAAAAAAAATAGTATTCATCAGATTTGTTCTTTATACAAATGTCCGTAAATAACATGGCATATAACACACATGAAGTAAAATATTCATAAGTTATGCATAAATTTAAGTATGCACGCAATTCGTATTAGGTACCCTATGTATTGTCTGTCTGATATAAGTTGGGGAGATTTTGACAATTAGACGAAAGTAGCGCCAAATGTTTACTTTTAGTTTATGTATTCTTTCGCCATCAGCTGGTGCGTCAAGTGGAGGCTGTATTTTTTATCAACACGCTGTCAGCTAATCCACTTGCCATTTTACTGTAAATCTAAACCAACTTTAAGGTCTTATTTATAGACTGACATCTGTCTAAAAAATCTGTAGGTTATAAAAGAAAATATATAAAACCTTGCAAAAAATTTAATATTTGCTAAATCTTCTTTAATTAATCTGAGACAGCAAATTCGGGTTAAAATTTGCGAGACGGCTATTGTAGTTCTTATCACACTTTGGACATGACAGCTAATATGTTAAGAATTGAAATAAAAATAATTTTGGGTACTTGCTTGACAACGCACTTTCATTCCCCAGCTCACCAATGACTTTGCAAAGCGGGCGGCAGAACAACATGGCATGTAATGGACGTAGACGTAACGATTACCAGCCCAAAGGAAATTACTAGTATACAAAATCGCTGTACACGGAAGTACATGTCACTTTAAAAATTATACAGATCTCGCAGAAAAATAAAACCATTGGTATAAGTTTGTAAATTTGTTATTTTACACAAGAAAGCCATATTTTTCTGGCTGGTTAGTGTTTAGGGAGAGAGACAGATGGCGCGCATTGCATGGTAGGTTTGCACTTTTGAGAGCCGAATGTGTTTCTCAACAGGTGGCAGCACGTATTTTTAAAAGTTTACTTTTCTCCTATTACTGGCTTGAAACGACACAAGTTGTAAATATATTTCGTCAAATTATTTGAAAAAATAATTCAACAATACCCTGCGATATTTCTGTATGCTTTTGGAATTAATATAAAGTGTGTATGGAAAAATAAATATCAAGCGTGTATGGAAAGCAAGGATGGAGAATGAGGGATACGACGTGAATAGAACTCCCAAGGTTTGAAGTTGTTTCATTTTAATACGGATCGTTTTAATGTGCATTTCATTTTGAACAACCTATATATTAATACTTTAGCAGGAAGTTTAGTTTGTTTCACTAAAAACCGCTGTTTTATGACCACGTAAAATAAAATGTATTAATTAATATAACAACTTTTTCTTATCCGCGTATTTTCTGCTGGTCTGATGTGCGTCGGCAGTGCACTCAGAATAGTCAACGTAATATTAATTTTTGTTTGTTCATGCATCAGATGTTTCGTATACGTCAATTTGTCACTCACTGACTGTCAAAATCTCGCCAATTTATATGAGACAGACTTATGTAGGTACGTGTATTTACTTTGTATACTTTAGAATTAAATAATTTTGTTTACATATTTTATTCACCCCTTTACCTTCTACAAAAGAAAGGTTTTTTTCTACCATTGGCGTCCCCCCCACCCCTAGAAAAACACACACTTCACACTTTTTCCAATTATTAAATGCTGGTGACCCCCATGTGTGACGCAAACTTAAATAATCAGATACGCCCCTTAGTTTCAACAATGAGTGAGTATCTAAATATCGTAAGCAATAACGCGAATTTTTTCTGAGCAAAAAATAAGGTATTATTTTCAGGTAAATTGTTTATATACAATATACAGTATGTATGTATGCGCGCATATGTCGACATATGCAATCATACATATACACTACATTCATCAACATTTTATTTGTGTATTTTATATACTAATAATGCAAGTAAAGTGTATTACTTTGTTCTGTTTAGCGTCATATTTACTTTTTTTTCTTCCCATATTTGTATTAAATCAATGTTTGTATGTCAGCCTGGAACGTCGCATATATTCCTTAACCTATTGTCCAAATTAGATATTAAGTACTATTTTTCCCCAAGTAAAACAGTAATTAATAAATAATTTTATTCTCTGATGATTCCAATCAAAGGTGATTTATGTCTACAGTTTTGGAAAGACAAATAATAATTACATATTACAAATAGACGCATAATACAGCATTGATGAGAAGTCACAAAAAACATAACCAACAGTGTGAAACACATTTACGACGTTCTTTCGAATAACCCCTTTATATATTGCATATTTTCTTAAATCTGGCTAATAATAGCACCATTTCACTCACGTGTATGTGTGTTTATGTGTATATATAATTGTATACACCTGCATATATATAGAATTATAGCTTATTCGTAATTACGTTGGAGCTGTCCGGAAGCTGGAAGAATTGCCTATTCATTTAGCAACTAACCATTTCTTTGGAAAACCAAAGGCAGGTACATTAGACGTTTTCACAGTTGCGTTGATGCCTCGGCACTTCAACACGCAACATTGAAATTGCATAATTTATTTTACATGCAATCACTTGAAATATAGAGCCATGTCAGTGTGTAAAAACACTGCCCGTCAAGTACAACAAAAAGAGCTCGAGATGGTCAACTGGAGGTCAGGAAGTCGATCGTGTCGGGGTTGCCGGGCAGTCGGTCTAGTGGAAATGATGACAGCAGCCCCTACAATCTAAATTCAAAGCAATAAAAACTACTCCAAATCAGCTAATTTTACTGCATATATTTTGAAAGTGCTTAAATTTAATCAGTAAAATTATACTGACCACTTTACGTACAGGTATTCGCTGGTTAAACAGTGATTTCCACCGATTGTTATTGAATTGCACTGGCCTTGCAGTAAAACCCCAGTGCACTCCACTGATTCGCCAGTAGACTCCTTAATTGAAAATTAAGTCAAATAATTCTGCTGACTGAAATTAATTACTTAGATTTAAAGTGTGGGATGATTGTGAATGTATTTCACTTCACAATAACTGTTGCATGAAAGATCTGGATTCTTGAAGAATTCTCAGTAGATATAAAATGAAAGTTCTGGCTCACTTCAGCTCATATGATTTTTAACATTTCAAACATAAAATTATTCGTAAAATTTAAAAAAATCTACTTTTTTTGTTTACACGCAAGCATGAAAATAAAACATGAAATTATTTTTATGTTGACTGAAATCAAAAAATATGTATTTCCTCTCGTTTACCCAACAGCACGAACATGAAATATTAAATGTTGTTGATGTTAGTAAAAATAATATAATCCTACTCCCCGGAGTTCCACACTCATAAATAATAATAGAGTTTTAATATTATAGTATTTGAATATAATGAAATTTATTCTAACCCTTATTCACAGAAGAGAATAAAATAACAAAAGTTGTTAAAACTTATTAAAACCATAATTTGTATACCTCTAATTCATGCACAGACATAAAAAATATAAAATAATGTAAGCATTGTTTTAAAAATGGCATTTTACTTCCTTTTACTGACATTCACAAAAAAAAATTTATTTAAATAATGCATAAATGTTAAGCGAAACAGATGGTGTTATACCAAGCGGTTATGTTGCTGATAATGTAATCTATTTTTTTTTATAGCTGACTTAACAAACATAACTGTTAACTATATTTATGAATTAGTTTTACATGTAGAAAACGGTATAGGAAGCCAAAATATTGAAAGTAATAAGATTTTTAAATTGGTTTACAAGTCGTCCATGTACTAAAATTAAATATGCATATTAAAATTATATATAAGTGTGTATAGAAGTAATTATCCTAAACACATTTAATATAAATAATGCTTTGCTCCATTGGTAAGTACGTTTTGAAATTTTATCTTAAAAGCAAACTGAGGCAAAATCACACTATGAATGACATAAAGAATATTTAACGAATGCATGTGTGCTATGTAAAGAAAATAAATATATTAATGTATCTCCAATTCCCAAAAAAAAGCCACAGTGTAGAAGTTACCTAAAATTCAATGTCCCAAGCGTTGTCCTGTCCTGGAAACAGCGCTCTGTATCTACTAATTATGATTTGGCAATCGCAGTCAGTTAGATGTTATAGTCAAACTTTCTTACAGGAGTATTCAAAAGGCAGTGTTCAAATAAGGGAAAAGTAAGTTGGGTGTAGAGCAGGAAATTACAGTTAATGAATTAGAGAGATTTAACAGTACCTACAGGATATTTCAACTTAGAGGAAGCTGAAGCTTGCCGAATAATGGACGTTGAGTGGGAACGAATAATATTGAAGAATGCTTGGAAGTAGGTAAAAAGGGATATATTGTCTAACGCCTTGATGGAGGTTAGCTGGTTCACTGGTTCACTGTGTTTTCCTCAAGCACATTGTCAGTTGTCTCCTTTCTGCTCTCTGGAGCTCGCGAATGGATCTAAAAATTAAAAAAAACAAAATCTGAAACGTTGTGAAATACAGAATTTGTTTTATTTACAAGATCACTGTCAATGTCCAATAAATTTATTTACGCTACCTTAGAATGATAAAGAAGGGACAACAAAATTCAGCATTACCACTGTAAGAGAATAACGAAATTTACACTTGTCATTTAAATGAAGGCAATGGGAATCATTTCAGACTCATTCCGCGACTTCTTTATGTCAAAAAAATGCAGGTTGTAATAATGCTGCAATATTATAAATATCCCCCTTTTTCTCCTACGTAGTTTTTCAGGTAAATTATTTTGCTGTGATCGAGGTCTCTGATACATGGCGGATTACTCCAAACTCAATGTTAGGACATTGATGGTAATGGCAGTTAAAGCTAAGTAAATAATACCAAATGTCATTAGCAAATCGCTAGCGTTTTCTTGACGATTTTGACCAAATCACTCCGTTGGTCGAAAGTGGTTAAGTATTCAAATACGTAAAAATAATTTCAGTAATTAAAAAGAACAAAAACATTTAGGTACTACAATTCCAAAATATTAACAAGTTAAACTTGTTTGCAACATACCTATAAATATTTGTTGTTATAACTAGTTATTTTGCTAGTTAACACGAGCATCATTGGAGGGCTTACGAAGTAAACTTCTAAGATTTGCCAACTAAAGTCGAGTAAAATTATTTTTGAAACCTAAAAAATATAAAAGGAATTTTTATCAAAGCCTAGCAAATGGTTGGAATGAGTGATTAACTATTTCAGAAGTTAATTTAATAAAATCAAAAGCTGAATACTTGTTTATGATTATGTATGAAAGAATAACATTTTCTTAATAAGTGCGGAATCTGTAATTTAAGACCCAAGAAAATTGCTGGTGTTTGTCAATTAGTAAAGAACTACATTATTTTCACATAAAAATTGTGGGGCCGCGGTAGTGTAGTTGTCAGACTACTCGCCTCCCACACAGGCGAATCGGTATTTCTAACATATATATTGTCAACATTAAAATAATTTCATGTTTATTTTCATGCTTGCGTGTAAACAAAAAAAAGCGGAATTTTTTTAATTTTACGAATAATTTCGTGTTTGAAATGTTAAAAATCGTGCGAGCTAAAGTGGTCCAGAACTTTCATTTTATATCTACTGAGAATTATTCAAGAATCCAGCTCTCTCATGCAACAGATATTGTTAAGCGAAAGCCCTTTACAATCATCCCACACTTTAAATATAAATAAGTGATTTCAGCCAGCAGAATTATTTTACTTAATCTTCAGTTAATGAGCAGTTATCTACTGACGGATCAGTGGAGTGCACTGAGGTTTTACTGCCAAGACAGTGAAATTCACTAGGACTCGGTGGAAATCACTGTTTAACCAGTGAATATCTGTATGTAAAGTGGTCAGTTTAATTTTACTGATTCAATTTGAGCAGTTTCAAAAGATATATATATATTGTACATACATATACAGTATGTACATATATAGGATGTACATATATAATAGACACATATAATATATATAACATACATATATACAGGATATACCTGAATAACATTTGAAATCAATTTGGGAGTGATTTTAATTGTGTGTATGTGGGGGATAATAATAAATTTTCATTTGTCGGAATCATGCCTGACGATACCGCTGCTCGACGGGTTTTCTCGGGGATCTCTCGTTTTCCCCGCCCTTCATTCCGGCGCTACACCGTACTCATCTCGCTTCATCCTCATTGCCTCTCAAGACTTCGATGATAAGAGCTGCCCAAATTTCTTCACTCTTCACTCACTCACATAAGAAATGGTACTACTTTAACACTAATTTTATTCTTTAAAAATTACGTAATGTAAAATGTTTAAATAATGTATTTCTTCGTCATTGCAAAAAAACTTACTTATAATTTTAAAAATTATATTTAATAAAAAAAAATATTTTTATAATATTTTTTTTTTTAATTTAGGAATATAATTGAAACAGTGACACTTGTTTTAAAGTCCGAGAAATTTTGACCAAAAATACACATTCCTTCAAACATTTTCAGTTTAATACTTAAATAAAACAGTTCGTGTAAATCATTCGGTGAGAACCTAGTTGTTTGTTGTAGGGGAAGGGGACTAATGAGATCTGAAGAGTCCTTCCGTTCCAACGGAAAATAGGCTAGAAACAAAAGCCGTCAGACGCTGAAAGGCGGCGGGGCGGCAGTGCTCGCTGTGTTCTCGACCCCCGACTCTAGAAGCCGGGGTGGTTGGCCCCACGCCGTGGCCTTTGACACCGAGAAGGAACAACAAGTGCTCCGCATACGAGAGGCTGAGTGTAGCTCGCCACGGCCTGGGGCGCCACAAGGATTCCTGATATAGTCTGTTCGTGGTATCTCCAGGTTTTTTTAATCTCACGTTTGAAAAATAACCCCATGCATGTATGTCGTGTTCGGTTATTTCCCAAATATGTAATGTATCTCAATCATTTTATACTTCCGATAACATTAACGTATCTTATTTTTGGTTAAATTAGAATTTTAGTTGTATTTTATATATTAATTATAAAATTTTGTTTGTATTTAATATTAATTAAAAAATATATAAAATAGGTGGTTTGGTAATGGCTATGTAAGAAATAGTATTCACGCAAAATGTAATTAATGTGAATGCACACGAATGCTGTGCGTTGTCCCTTTTGTGTAATTCTCTAGACATAGTTAAGCTCTATTTGCATGAAGCGGAGGAATATCCTGAAAGCAGAGCTGCAAATAAGGTAGAAGTAACCATAAACAGACTCTACCGGCACACTTGCTGGCGCCCGGCATCCAGCTCTTCACTTCCCAGTCGTGAGCAGCGATGCCAATTTGTGTGTTCCTACACAAAATGTCAGTAATTTCTGCACTTGTGAGTTAATTATTTTTAATGCCTTTTGTGCATGGTATTTTTTTTTTTTTTGTAACTTGCACGTTACCTCAATTTTAACCCCTTCAGTCACCGATAAAATATATCGTTTTAGGAGTTGCAAACAACAGATTTTTTGCTCGTAAACCTACTAGCATCGGTATAACTCTCTGTCACAGAGTACCTCAGAATACAGAGGCGAAATAGCCACTTATTCCGTTGACACCAGAAAATTGGTGTTACTGACAAGCGACGCGTTGGAACGCCTTCACTAATTAGCACCTGGTGACCTACTAGCCAGTCGGCATCCCAGTCAATAGGGAACCTTTCGCAGCACGCAGTATCCAATCAGACTCATGGTCCGTTCCCAGAGCGTCACACAGCCAATCAGAGAATGGGTACGCCTAGAGGAACGCGCGTGTCAAAGGAACTGATTCGACGTTTCGTATTTACGTACTTTTCTATTATGTGGCTCTGCAATATACCAAGACCAATAAAAATTTATTAATAAGGTGTTTCCGCTTCATGTTATTGCCAGTTGCTGTTTATGAGATAACGGAATGTATAGTCTATTAACGGTATCTTCACACTTTTTTAGTAAAACCGTTGTAAAATCACTCCATGTGTGATGTATTCGGCATTTTTCTAAATACATCTTGTAACACGAGCGTTTTATACTTCTGTAAAAATTAAAGTAACTTATTTTTGGTTAAATTGAACTTTTACTTATATCTTATCTATAAATTATAATATTTCATTTATAATACATGTGAATAAAAAACTAAAGAAAAGAGGTGTGTTGGTAATAATACCTAGTTGGGAATAGTTCTTATGCAAAATATTATTAAACTGGGTGTGCACGAATAACGTGCGTTGTCCGTTTGGTATAATTTTTTNGAATAGTTCTTATGCAAAATATTATTAAACTGGGTGTGCACGAATAACGTGCGTTGTCCGTTTGGTATAATTTTTTAGACTTAGTTAAGCTTCGCTTATACGAAGCTGATGAATAGCTTGAAAGCAGAACTTAATAAGGACTTCAAGAAAGGTGGAAGTAACCATGAATAAGCTATAGCCTTACCATCGAATGTTTTATGCTGTATACAGAGTGCAGACCGNAGAAAGGTGGAAGTAACCATGAATAAGCTATAGCCTTACCATCGAATGTTTTATGCTGTATACAGAGTGCAGACCGCAAAAGTCAGTTCGTGTGCATAATCTTATATACTGAACACTGACTGGAAGTTACGTGTGTCCGTTCTAGTGGTGTAAAGTGCACTATAAGTATTTAGAGTGCAATTACAGTTATATGTGTGTATTCATATTTATAGTTTGATTCATTTATTGTTGAATTTGTCCAATATTCAGGAATGCAATTTCGGTATCACGTAAACAAACAGCAGAATTATGGATTTTCAAATTCATTATTTCATAATGAGGAACTTCTGTAACCTCGCCTTTATTGCTACCTGCGTAAATTTAATTACAAATCTATAGTTTTTGCGATGCCGTACGTGTAATTTTGTGTCATTTAGATTTAGTGTTCGTCTAATTTTATTGTCGGGCCTTGCGGCATTGGTGGTGAAGTATTCGTCTTGCAAAGCTGAACCTCTACCGTCAATCCTGCTGTGTACATGTCTCCATTTCACTGTGTCATTGATTTTTGGAAACATGCATTTGCGAGCATTTTCCTTTATAATCAAGCATTTTTTATTAATATTACAGTGGCTTTGTTCATTTGTTGCTCTCATTTATTGTGAAGAGCGTGATATAATTCTTAACAAATTTCTGCAAAAACCGTAGTTCTGTTCCTTGGTACGAGTATGTATGCATTGTTTTCGAGTTTATAAGGGTTTTAAATTGTTCAGATGAATGTTTTACTTTTCGTCCTTTTTATGCGTAAATTTTTTTGAACTCAGACCGACAAGTAAGGTGCCAGACAGAAACTGCGATGCAACGTTTGCAAGGTGATTCGTTCCAACACCATAACTTCGTAACGAATAACAGGATTGAAATAATTGTACTTTCATTCGTTCGGGTATACGACTACGATGCGAGTAAGACCTTGAGTTGCACGCATGCGCGAGGTTCAGGTGGGGTCCCGCGGTGACTGACGGCGAATTTGGGCGTGGATGAATATTTGCTGCCAGTATATCTCGTAATTCCGATGTGCTAGCGCACTGGTTTTGTGGTCAAACGAAAACTCTCGTCAAGAACTGTCTATTTAGCCATATAAGTGAAATATTCACTTCGTTACTTTCGTTTCATATAATATCACAAAAACAATATTACCTTCTTATGCAGTCGGTATTAACGTGAAACCCACAAATATATCTCCAATACAGCCACTGCCCGATTTTTTTAAGGTGATTTGGATACGGAAACAATATTATAAAATTTCAAGGAGCCCAATATTTTCTTCTAGGAGACAATGCATCCATAATGCCAAATATCTCAACAAACGAACCTGGTGGTTGTTTTCACTGTGTAAAGTTTTATATATTTACAATATAGCCAAGAATATTGTATGACATTCAAAACAAATGAGTGAATTTTTTCCTTAAACAAGTTTCCTTTCAGTAGATTTATGCTTCTCTGTAAAACGTGTTTGTGATATTCGTGTAAATAAATTTTAATTCACACGCATTTTCCTTTATGTCTCGAGTAATTCGTAACAATGGCCAACAATTCCTCAGAAAACATCGATACCTTCAAATTTTTAATAAGAAAAAATTCGGCATTGTACAAATAAAGTATGTTTTAAACGTGAATATAAGGCCCCCTCCCCCTCTTCCACACGCCACCCAACATCCCCCCCCCACCGCCCAAAAACCTGTTCCCGTTTTCTGGCATAGCCTACAACATTTTAATTGACGCATTTAATTTGTTAATCAAATTTCTACACAAATATAAATTGATTCCTAACACCTTCTAAATATTATGTAATTTTATTTAGAACTTAATATTCTTAAGATTTTAGTCAATTAAACAGTGTTCGCAACTTTGCAAGCATTACACGTGTAGAGGTTATACAGAAATCCGTTTTTCCAGTTTAGTAAAATTAATATTTCATTTTTTTTACATTTCTTTCAGATAAATGTTGTAACCTTTCTTTATAAATCTCGTATCAAGTTTGAAATATGCTATTCCTGTTACAATTGCATAGTTTCCGTTGCGTTGGTTGTTGTATTCTTGATTATTTTTAAAACGTCCCTACAAAAACTTATTCTCCGACCATAATCCAGCCAAAACCCACGCAGTTGTTATTCATTACCCACAGAGAAATTGAAGATTCTGGGAATTTATGGTTATAGTGGGCTTCTAACTAGGATGTTTGCGGCTCGGTGCTCATAAGTTAAGTCATACAGTGATTGACCGAGTGAGGTGGCAGAGTGGTAAGACAATGGAGGTGACAGTTGAGAGATTTGTACGGCTCTCAACTAAGAGGTTCTGAGAGCCGATGAGGGTGAAATGAGGTGAGAATGGAGCAGTGCCATAATGCAAGGACGGGGGAAACAGGAGATCCCCGAGAGAACCCACCTACCAGCGGCATCGTCCGGCACCATTCCCACTTGCGAAAATCCAGGAGTTATCCGACCGGGCATTGAACCCGATTCACCTTGGTGGTAGGCAAGCAGTCTAACCGCTCAGCCACCACGGCTCAATGGACTAGCATTTTGTGGGACTCGGGTACAATTACCGGTCCAGCGTTGCTGATTTCGATTTCCCGTGGTTTCCCTAAATCACTCCAGGATAACGCTGCGATATGTCCTTACTACATGTTAAGGTTATTCCTTCCCCGTTCCTTCCTATCTGAGCAACTTGCTCTGTCTCTAATGAGCTCGCTGTCGACGAGACGTTAAGCCCTATCTACTTACAATACAGGGATTGGACGCATACTGTCCTTACTACGGCCTTCTCACCACATAAGTGCGACACCTTAGCGTGACAGTCTCGAGTACTCTGTTAAGATAAATAATGCTCAGTAAGACTTGCAAGGGATGAGGAATGCGAAGGCTTCCTAATTTGGCCATTGTCGTCACCAAGTTTTAATCTCTCCAGACAGATGGGTAACTTACAAGCATCTAAATAACTACGAGTTTTGCAACTAGTCTCTAGTTAATATCTCTAGTTAATAGCTATATCATTTGAATTTTATATCAGTCGTAGTTGCGTCTGTGCACGATGTCGTCTACGCTTTTATCGAATACTTCGGGAGAAATTTGAAAATGGTCGCCACCATGAGAGCACCTTCTAACAGTTTATGAACGAACTCTTTAAACATTCTTCCCGTGTTTACTTGATAATAATCTAATCCCAAATTATTGAGCCATTATTAAATCCTTTTTTAGAAGTACTTTACGAGTATAGTCAGTTGCTACAGTGTACTCAATCAAGAAGTATTACCAGTCTTGAAACTAATGAAATACAAGCGGACAAATAATAATCACAAGGATGTCAGATATTCAACACAAGGGATACGGATACCGTTGTTTTTTTTTTGCTTATTTTTAGTCTTTTCTAATAGATAAATCTTTAATTTTTGTTACTTCAGAAAAATACAGGAAAATAATATTTTATTCAAACATTTTATTTTCAGATTTTTTTTTTGTTACTTAAAATTTTAACAGTGAACTTATATACCTCACTAAATGTATAATGCATTAACACAGATATGATTCTTGGCTCACTGCTATCAATTATAGAAATAAAATATGCCCTTAACTGCATTCGTTTTAACGTATACGTTTGGTAACCTTTGTACAAAAATTCTGCCACGATATTAGAAAAAGTAGTTCTACAGAATCTTACCAAATATATAACGTACACTGAACAAAAAGGAAAGCACATAGAAGAAAGATTCAAAATTGGACGTAATCTGGTACACATGCAGGCTGTCGCTGCGTGTGTAAATGATTGGAGTTGTGAAGACCTGTAACGTGTAAGACAGCCGGCCACCGGATTACATTAATGGTTCAACCACGATTCAAGTGACGGTGGTAAGTTCAACGCATGTGCAAAGAGTCAAGACAGTCAGTCGACACAGTGAGGGAAGGACAGCGAACGCAAAGCAGGTGCATTAGACTGCATTACCAGCACCAAAATGAAAGTTTGATAGAGGGCGCATTCTGTGTATGCATGAGGAAGGGTGCGCGTATCTTGCAATCACTAGGCACGTGGGGCAGTTACTTTGGGTGAAGTATTCCGGTTGACCAAGACAGGTCTTACCAACGGAGGATCCCCGTGTTGTGCGCCAAGCATTATGCAACACCATGACATCGGCGTCCGACATTCGAGCACAGACATTGTACACACTACAAGACGCTGTATCATTCCGCACCAAGTCTAGGCAGTATCACACATTCATCGTTCAATTAATTGGCTACCGCTAACACCAGAGCAGAGACGGACGGTTTGGTTCCTTAACTGGGAAGCATGGAGTGACGATGAGCGGTGTTGAAGAATATTAATCTCGGTTCTGCATTACCACGGATGATCGATGTATGCGAGTACGATAACGCCGCGGGGAGAGAACCGTTACTGGCAATGTTGCGGAGAGTCATGCCGGCATTACTCCTGTCAGCATGGTGTGAGGAGCCAGTGGGTATAATTTCAGGTCTGAAGGACCTTGATGGCACAACGGTATGTCAATAACATACTGCGTTCTCAAGTGTGTCCCCTCGTGAGACAGCACCGTGGTACAGTCATTCAACAACGCAACGCTCGTCCACAAACAGCACGTGTGACTATGGGAACACTTTGTAAGGAGAACTAAACAAACTTTTGATATAAATGAGAAAAAATGTTGACATTAAACAGTGCTATTGCAGAATTCCAATACTAATATTGACGGCCCTATACTGCAACTAGTGTTACCTGAAAGAAGAATTTGACAGATAATTATGTGTGAGAGTATGATATGTCGATGATTCCATCTAGTTTATTCTAGTGTCTCTTGCTTTTAAACGTTGGAAAAAAAACTAATACCCTACTGAAATTGTGAAGTAAAAAATTGTTTATAAATACTGTTAACAGCATTAAAATACTTAGTACGTACGTATGTTAACTATTCAAATTAACATACATTATTATTGGAATAATGTTTGCTGTTAACTTACAGGAAGAAACATTGAATCACCTGTTAACAGAGAAAGAATAAAATTTCTTACTTGAATTACAGTGTCTGTCAACTATTGATAAACAGCTTTCAATTTGTTGGTAACTGCGTCATCCTGAGGTACTCTCGTTGCCAGATAGATCCCCCTATATGTAACCGACAGCACTTGTGTAGGATTAACTCGGATGCCAACTTCGACCCAGTGCCAATCTGCAGGATATCGTGAGCCAGTTTACAACAGCTGTGAGCCTACTTGCCTCAGTGTAGGATACAACAACTGTACTACTCCCTGCTGAACGGAATCAAGGTCACATTTCAGCACGTGTAGTTTCATTTAATTTCCATCACTGCTTTTAGGTGCTTAACTTGTCCGTGAGTATATGCAGTGGCCTCTCAATTTAATTTGTAATAAATAAACATTAAAGTATGAGCTGAGTTGTGATAAAGAGCGGCTACTAGCCCATTTTTAAGAAAAATAAAAAATTGCTCTTTTCATTAAAATTAATCAATTTTTCATCAATATCAATTTTTCATTAACATTTTTACTAAAAATCTAAATTTTTCATTACAAACCAAAACAATTTAAGTAATCTCGCGCAAAAATTGTTATCCCATCTCATTTTTTTTTTTGTAAAAGGGAAAAGTGGCACAAGTGACACAATAAAACTGTTTTGCACCAAAACTACGAAATTTCTTCTCAACAAAGTGCGACAGTAGTTCTCTATAAACCAAATTTAAATTAAAATTACCTTTTTTTATGTAAAATTCACACCTATAACACAATGGGTGGCCACTGGCCCACTTTTTAAAAATTAAAAATAACTAATTNTTTTTATGTAAAATTCACACCTATAACACAATGGGTGGCCACTGGCCCACTTTTTAAAAATTAAAAATAACTAATTTTAACTATTTTTTTTCTATATTTTTCATTAAGCTGCCAATGGCCCCTTTTTTAATTATTGGTGGACAAAATGTACAATACTACCAAACCAAATAAAACAAAAAAATATATTTAAGTAACACAATAATACTAGATTAATTATTTTCCCATAGTCGTACAATATAAAAAAACAAGATTGGGACGAAATGGCATAAATGTGGCACAAGAGTTCTTAAATAAATAATAATTATGGAATTTCAGCAATTGGGAAGCCACTCGCTGGAAAATTTAAAATATTTAAAGTTTTTTAATAACTTACAGAGTTTACCAAAAATAAGGTTAAATATAAATATTATTAATAGTTTCATCAGAAAGAAATAATATATAATATTGAGAATGAAATTTTTTAATTTTTACTTTACGATAAATTGTATTTCATATGAAATAAATTCGTGAATTAAAATTCATAAGAATTAATTTGATTATATCTTCTTGGTAAAATCACTTTGAACTTGTTAATTAATTTTAAAAAAAATTATAACAATTTCAATATTCTTAATCAAATAACGACTGAATTTTAATTAACACAATTTTTTTATATTTTATTAATGGTGTTAAGTTTATTTAAAATTTGTCTTTAATTAATTTGATACACAAAATTTCTTAGAAAAATACTTTTTTTATTCGAATGAAAAATTTATGAATAGATCTAGGCATATATATAAAATTATCAATTCATTGCTGTTTCATTTAAATCATTAAGTTTTTCCATTGAATATTATAAGAAATTATACATTTACTGTAATTTTTTTTTCAATTTATTATAAGTAAGATTTCTTTGACTAATCAATACAACACATGCTCAGAAAATTTTCATTAAAATCAACAATGATTTTGATTTTTTTTTCTTTAACCGAAGTGTTCTCCTGTAAGTATAATTAATTATATACTGTTTAGTGGTCTCCTAACAAAATAAGAATAGTTATTATAGTCACCTTCAAGATTAAAAGTTGGTTTATAATAATGTTCATTGTAATTTTTGTTTCAGGATTTCTAAATCGTGATATGTTAGATATATTTTATGAAAGAACCCCGCATCAAAACCTAGATTCCAATTTTCTCTAGAAAAATTTTATTTGTTCCATTTATAACAGAAATATTTCTCACCTCACAATGATCGAACATAGAAGCATGAACATACTATTCAACAAGATATTTTGTTTTATTTCTAAAACCAACTATTACATAATCAGGCACATCAAATTGTAGATTTTTAAATTAATCCCTTATATCATAATTAAATGTTCTTGTATTTTGAGGAACAGCTTTCTCTAAAAAAANTGTAGATTTTTAAATTAATCCCTTATATCATAATTAAATGTTCTTGTATTTTGAGGAACAGCTTTCTCTAAAAAAATTACACCGTAATTAGAGTTAGTATGAACTTCTGAATACTTATAATTTTTTCTCTTTTATAGAATTCGCTNAAAAAAATTACACCGTAATTAGAGTTAGTATGAACTTCTGAATACTTATAATTTTTTCTCTTTTATAGAATTCGCTGTACTTACTTCGCGTTCTACAATTGATTACATAATATCTAACCTTTTAATGACAATTTTTCCTGGATAAGCATAACTTTTATCAACTTTTCCATCACCTATTTTAGTTTGATATACAAATAAACAAATTATTATGTGATTAATTTCTAAAAAATGTTATCTTATAAGCATCTTTAAAATAAATTTTATGATTATCTCTTAGAAAACCAAAGAAATATCTTAATAAATATTTTTATTCGCCATTTTAAAGAACAGATTTTACTGGATATTTAATATCAACATCAGTCATTTCTAAATAATATTTTCAGATGGTGAGCTAACCAAAGCGTGCATCATAGTTTGAATCCAAGATTATCAATTGCTTCAATTATTTGTCCATTTCAACTTGATAAAATTTAAATGGAAAGAAATTGAGCAAACGTCAATATTATCTTCTCTGGCAAAATAACCAACACTTTATCTCTTTGATATCCTGTATTGTTCACAAACATATACATTATTAGCGGGAAGGGAATTCATCACGAATATAAATATCAAACTCGATTCTATTATTATAAATATTNAACATATACATTATTAGCGGGAAGGGAATTCATCACGAATATAAATATCAAACTCGATTCTATTATTATAAATATTCAAATTCTTTTTAGTTTGATCTGTTGTGGGAAAATTTTGCCACACAAAGTTTTGATAGTGTTAAACCTCATTTAGATATTAAAAAAAAGTTGATGCATAAATAAAAAAAGAAAGATCCAGAAAAGCACATATCAAGTATTAAATTACTCATTAANAACATATACATTATTAGCGGGAAGGGAATTCATCACGAATATAAATATCAAACTCGATTCTATTATTATAAATATTAAAATTCTTTTTAGTTTGATCTGTTGTGGGAAAATTTTGCCACACAAAGTTTCGATAGTGTTAAACCTCATTTAGATAGNAATATTAAAATTCTTTTTAGTTTGATCTGTTGTGGGAAAATTTTGCCACACAAAGTTTCGATAGTGTTAAACCTCATTTAGATAGTAAAAAAAAGTTGATGCATAAATAAAAAAAGAAAGATCCAGAAAAGCACATATCAAGTATTAAATTACTCATTAAAAAGTTTAAAAATTATAAAAAAACACAAGGCTGAGTATGAGAAACATAAAAAGAAAGAATTGACTTTAATCCTTGAACACCAAATCTTGGTAAAAGAGTTGAAGAAGTAGCTGAAGAAAATAAAAATTTAATAGCAAATTTAGTTCCTGTTGTAAAAGGCTTAAACTAACCACCAACACCAAAAGACACTTCATTCGAAGAAATGTTATTTAATGATGATCAACAAGATCAAAATGTTTCATCTATCTATTTCTGGGATAAGCCATTCTCGGAATAGATATTTATCAAAAAATTTTTTAATTAATGAGAAATATGGGTTGAGAGGATATGGTCAACGTTTTTATATAGGGGATACACAACAAAATACAAATAATAATAGATACATTTTTAAAAATTAACAGTATGATTTAACAAAAGGTATATCTAATTTGTTAACAAAACATAAACTCAGGTATATTGAAAATAAAAATGCTAATGAAGAATACAGAAACAAATTTTTTATAACAAAACTATGATTTAAGTAACAAATTATTTCAAAAAAAGTTGGAAAAACAATAATATTACTAAACCAAATTTTGAAAAATGCATTAAAAGACCATTATCTCACTCACAAACAAACACACCCAAAAGAATATAAATGGGGCTACTAGCGCAATGTATTTTATTGGGAGTGTGTGGCTGTGACTGGGAGTCTTCGGCTCGACTCGAAAGTGCTTGGCAGGCCTCGGAATATCTGAGGAACCCTACTTCGGCTCGTCTCGGGATTGCTGGGCCATCCAAAGGAGCTCAACGGTTACGCCCAATAACCATTCAATTATATACGTATGTTTCTAGTAGCCATATTACTCTTATATGCATAGTGCGCCGTCTGCCTCGTCTCATTACTATTGAGAGCGCCCTCAATATGTGGAAAATGTTAGTGTGTTTTGCAAGAGTTTTAATGGTTTTATAATTTTGTGTGGCATGTGTGTGTAATTTCTTGGTTGTGCAGTAGCTGCTTTCCATTCCTAAATTTGGTTTTGGCTTTCGTTCTAAATTGCATTTGGCTTTAACTATGGTCTCGCATCTGCTGTGCCTCTTGTTTTAACGTGTCGTGATTGTTCTTTGCGTGCCGCCAAAGTTTAATAAGTTTTCGTGTTTTTTCCGTTTCCATGACTCATTCGCCAGGTCTTCCGCTTTGATTGTGCTTGTCTTGGTTTTTATTGTAAATTTTAATGGTAGTAGCTTTGGAGGGTCATTATGGCTGCTTCCCGCCTTAATTTATTTTAATTGTTTTGTAAAATAGTTTTAGAGGTTTGGAGGCTTTGATGGGCTCATGCGGCTGGCCTCCATTCCGTTTAATCGATTTTAGTGATCATAAAATAACTGTTTTAAAATATATATGTTGTAATTGAAAGCTCAAGCTAAAATCATCGTAATAAATGTTTGATATTTTTTCAAAGTAACTGTTTCAAACTACGTATGCTGTTAATGAAATCTTGAGAAAATGTGTGGATTGTATACCATTGGTAGTAGTCAAAGAGCACATGGTTTTATACATTCTGTGTAAATGCCACCAGCACGTATTTAATTCAGTAATCTATTTTTTTTAATCAGCAATGTTGTATAAAGGTATTTTTTAATGCTGTTAATATACACTTCGTGATCTGTTGTTTATTTGTACATCATCACAAATAAATTCTGCGCGATCTCTGCTCACGACTTTCTTTACATCTGCTTTGTTTTTTTTCTGTTGCATTACATGGCGGAGGTGGCATTTCTATATGCGCTTAAGAAGTAAGAATGACTGGTCTTATTGAGTGACCTTGGTTTGGAAGCTGACGACACCGCGACTGTTGTCAGAGTTGCGTCGGGCCGCGGTGGACTCTTGGCGTCAGTGGTGTTCAACAGTGCAGCCATCACAGCAAGTGGTTCCAGTGAGTGTCGCCAACCACCCGCCTTAAGTTGATAAGCTTTCCCTGTTAGCCCTCCAAAATATTGCTCCCTTAACATCTGTGGATCCCGCCAATATTCTGCACTTTTTTTGTAGCAGTTAATAAAATTGCAATTGTAAGTCTTTGTGCGGAGGATGTGCTTCTGAAAGCCATTACTATTAAATGCGAAGGTTTCATATCACAGTTGCGTAGTGAAGAAGTCAGGTCTTTAGATGGAGGTGCATTTACAGGCTTTAAGTGCAGCGTATTAGAGTATTTATTTCCCTCTCGCATTAAACATAATTGTGAACGTGAATTTGTATACCGATACCAAAGACCGGGTGAGCCCATGTTTGAATTTGTCGATTCAATATGTGCCTATCATGAGGCCCTATGTGGGAAACTAAATGAACGTGAACTAGTTAACGTAATTTTAGATGATTTGTTATAGCATGTACGCGTGCATTGCACGTTGGTGTCGGTCCCAAATAGTTTGCGAGAGTTACGCCAGTTAGCAGTAAAAGTGCAGGGTCGTTTGGTGGCGGCAAGCGAATATCGCATGTGTTTTTCGCCAACTGTTCAAGATGGAGGAGGTAAAGATATGACGCTTTTTTCGCATGTTTCCACTCTACAGGATGTTGAACAGCATGGTGTGGCGGTGTGGTACGAAAATTGTGCGGTTCAGGGACACGTGTCTAGAGATTGTATACAGAGTTGGCACGCAGTTTCTAAAAGAAGATGTTTTAGATGTGGCGAGGTTGGGTATTTTAATAAGGCTTGTCCAAAGTCGGGAAATGGGGCTTTTACTGGTAATAAGCGTGGGTTTTCCAGTTGGGTGATAATCAAGATACCATGCGAGATCAGGAGGTGTTCTGCTTTGATTTCATGTTGTAAAAAAATGTTTTTTGCTTTAGTTGACACGGGGGCTACACATTGCATTATGAGATAAATGTTTGTGCATGGCAAATGGGGAGGTTATAAGGAGTACTTTGGTAGTGCCCCTTGCATTTCAAAATCGGTCGATATTCATGGACCTTTCCATTTTGGGTGTTAGCAGGCCTTAATTATGATGTAGTTTTAGGTCTTGAGTTCTTAGGGCAGGCAAGGGCGTCTGTTAATCTAGACGAATATTATTTGTCCGTTGGCTTCACTCCGAATATAAGGATTGCTCTTCAGGTGGAAGTTATTTCTGAGATTTTCTCATCTTTGCACGACGAGAAAAATGAATTTTCCGAAGAATTTAGTAGTCTGTTGGATTAGTTGCGAAAAGTGTTTAGCGGTATCATCAGTCCTAAAATAGGGAAATGCGACATTCTTCCATATAAATTCTCCCTCACTGGCGATATTCTGGTGCGTGATCGCCATTTTAAATGTCCTCCCCCTAAGTTGCAGGTTTTTAAGGAAATTATAAATAAATTATTAGAAGCCGTTGTTATCGTTCCCTCAAATTATGATTATTGTTCCCCATGCTTTCTAGTGCATAAAAGGGATAGTGAATAATATCGGTTGGTTGTTAATCATTATTTAGTAAAAAAATGCCCAAGGATAAATTTCCATTGCCAACGATTGATTGTGCTCTTCAGTATTTAGGTTAAGCCATGTATTTTCAGTTCTGGATTTAAATAATAGTTTTCACCAATGTTTACCAGACACTTCTTGCAGAAAGTATACCGCTTTAAGTACGCTTTGGAGTAAGTTTGAATTTATGCGTATTCCCATGGGCTCAAACTTCGGGAGTCAAGCTCTTTCTAGGGTGTTCGACTTTGTGTTGTCTGAATTTAAATTAAAGTTTGTTCTTAATTATTTACATTACATTATAGTGTATGGTGATGGTCTGGAGTTTCACCTTTCACATATGTGCCAAGAATTTTAAAAATNTATTTAGATTACATTATAGTGTATGGTGATGGTCTGGAGTTTCACCTTTCACATATGTGCCAAGAATTTTAAAAATATGCGCGAGTTAGGGTTGATGGTTAAACTTGCAAAAGTGACTTTGGGTTCGAGTAATTTTAAATTTTTAGGTTACTNATGCGCGAGTTAGGGTTGATGGTTAAACTTGCAAAAGTGACTTTGGGTTCGAGTAATTTTAAATTTTTAGGTTACTTACTTTGTGAAGTCCGATTAATGATTGACCCCTATCGAGTTGCCCCTGTCCGAAATTTCCCTCGCCCAAGAACTTTAAAGGGAGTTCAGAAATTTTAGGCATTTTGGTTACTACTCCCAGTCTATAAACCATTTTTCGGAATTCGCAAAACCCCTGAACTTATTAAAGAAGGGGGGACTAGAGTTTATTTGGGGTCAGAAGAAAGAAACTGTGTTCACCGTCTTAAAGCAGAAGCTGTCTTCCCCACCAGTGTTGCATTTACGAGAATTTTCCCATCGGTTCGTCGTGCAATTCGACGCATCGTTGATGGCCTTAGGGGCAAAAATTAGTTAAAGAATGGATTTAGTTTTGGCTCCTGTAGCGTTTTCAAGCTGCATTCTAACTAAATCGNAGGGGCAAAAATTAGTTAAAGAATGGATTTAGTTTTGGCTCCTGTAGCGTTTTCAAGCTGCATTCTAACTAAATCGGAACGAAAACTAGTAATTTACGAAAAGTAAACATTGGTTTGTATTTACGGCTTGGAAGATTTCGCTTCCTACATGGAACTCGATGAGTGTAATCTGTACACCGATAATCAAGCGCTCAACTGGGTTTAGAACCTCGCGCACCAATTAGGAAAATTTGGTGGATTGGTTTTGCGTTTATAGGGTTTCCGTTTCAAAGTATTCCATGTTCGTGGCTCCGACAACCAGATAGCCGACGCACATTCGAGGATCCACTAGCNAGGGGCAAAAATTAGTTAAAGAATGGATTTAGTTTTGGCTCCTGTAGCGTTTTCAAGCTGCATTCTAACTAAATCGAAACGAAAACTAGGAATTTACGAAAAGTAAACATTGGTTTGTATTTACGGCTTGGAAGATTTCGCTTCCTACATGGAACTCGATGAGTGTAATCTCTACACCGATAATCAAGCGCTCAACTGGGTTTAGAACCTCGCGCAGCAATTAGGAAAATTTGGTGGATTGGTTTTGCGTTTATAGCGTTTCCGTTTCAAAGTATTCCATGTTCGTGGCTCCGACAACCAGATAGCCGACGCACATTCGAGGATCCACTAGCCCGTAGACTTTGAGGCGGTGAGTCATCGTGATACTGAAGCATCTTTAAATCTCATACATGATCTTTACAACTTTTTTGTTAAGCTGCGTCAGGCTCAGGTGAGCGATGCGTTATGTACTCGGGTGAGAACGAATCTCAATGCGGGTGTAGTGTTTCTATATATAGAAGTGAATGGCATTTTGTATTTTACCATAAAAAATGGCCGTGCATGTAAGATTCGGGTTCCGGAGTCCTTAAGACCTATGATGCTTTCGTTATTCTATGATTCCGTTTTTGGTGGCCATTTGGGGTTGAGTATAACCTTTAATAAGACAACTATTCAATTTACTTGGCCGACCTTCAAGAGCGATGTTTCTGAATTTGTAAGATCTTGTGAACTGTGTCATAATTGTAAACAGGTACAGCAATCCAATGTGGGCCAAGCGATGAAGCAGGTGCCACAATGTCTCTGGAGTGTAGTTCAATTAGATATTTTTGGACCATTGATACTTTCTAAGAAGGGTAATGTGTGCATTTGGATTTTATTGGACACTTTCACCAATTTTGTTATTTTGTTGCTGCTCCATGACGGCTACGCCGTGATAAGGAGACACCGGCTTGCAGGAGAGACACGCCTCCTTTCCAGGAAAAAATTCTAATTATTTCACGTGAAAGAAAACTTAGCTTCTAGTCCAGACACATTTAATGAGTATCAGAAACAGTACTCATTCCATTTAGTTGCTAGTCTGGCACAAAAATTTGTAAACGAGAAGCATAAATATTGCATTTTACCCATTTCACAGACTTTTAAACCATTAAAAAATCACACAACATGTGCACAGAACTATGTATCAGTCGGTTCAACAAAATACTGCATGTTCTAAGGAGCCAGTAACCGAACTCTATTCGCTTTCTGATATTTTTTGAGCTTATATCAAATGCTGTAGTGCTCGTAACAACTGCCTAGGTGTACCGTCATCCATATTTTTAAAATATTTGTGGCGGGGACATAAACAATGCTGTGTCAATCATAATAACTCAGCGTTGGTAGGCAGGTTCCTTAAGATGTTACGTCTCTGAATAAAAATACCAGTTCTAAACTATGGTTTTTATAGTGCATATACAAATACAGTTAATCCACGTTTAATGATGTACACATTGAAACACAGTTATATTAGCGAGTTTTTGAAAAAATCACTACATGTATTTGGTTGTGTCGTGTATAATAAGTTATCATTAATTTACTAACTAAATTGAACTGTTACCTGTATTTCATATGTAAATAATGTAAATCGGCGTGTTATTAAGAAATACGCTCATGAATATGGTTCGTTTTCCTTAATTTTACTTGCATGAAAGTAGAACTTGAGCAAGGCTTCGGAATGGACGTTAATGTCGGAACATGAACGTAATATCTACGGACAAAGATGGGGAAAAATTTACGCATGATGCAACACATGATCCAGGGGGGGGGGGATTTAATCAATAGTCTTAGGGATGGGCGGTAGTCTGTGTAACATCCGAAACTTGGGAAATACCAATTCTTATACCCTTTACGCATTGTAAGCTATTTTTTTTTTGCATTTTCTGGATTACTTAAGAATGTTATTCTGTAAAAAAATTCGTATAAAAAAAAGTTACAGGAATATTTTATAAATACATTTCATGGTCGTCATACGGTTGGTGGTTTTTTTTTGGACTTTTGAGTGCATCCTATGTAGACAAGTAAAATCTTTAAGGTTAAGTATATTCTCTCGAATGTCAATATTGCAATGAAAAACGCATCATCATCAAATGTAGTCGTTAAAATTTTGTGAAAATTTGATTTCTTACTTCTAATTACAGTTTCAAGCACTGTCACAGCACATTAAAAATAATGTAAGAGAAGCATACAAATTTCCGTTATAAGCTGTGTATGAAACGTAATCTTGCTGTCCTGAATATATAGCTCTTCTATTATCAGTATGAAGGATTAATTATGATTTTGTCATATAAATTATTTTTAATACTGGTGATTCAAATATAACATTAAAACTTTTTTTGTACAGAAACAATTCTGGGGAAACAGTTCTGCCTATTTTACAGTACCCACTTGTACTGTTATTTGAATATTCTTAACGTTTCCCACTGAACAACATTTTATTAAAGGAAATTAAAAATACCGTTAAATAATAAAAGTTAAAAAAAAAAACATAATTTTCACTTTAGTAATTTATGTAAACATTTTAACAAAGCACTGACATCAAGATTTTGAACTCAAAACTTATTCTACCTGAAGCACCGAAATGATTAATGTGGGACAAAGTATATTTATTCGAAATATGTTTTAAATTACTTCTATAATATAGTTTAAAATTAGTATACAATCGTGAATCATACGTTTTGAATCGATGTTACTATGAAATATATATATATATATATATATATGAAAAAATTTTACTTTTTGTAATTTTACAGAAATACACTATGCATTTGTGTCTGTTCACAGTTATAAAAAGACGTCTATCTATTGCTCACTAGCATATATGTGTTCTGATCTGTAGTTCAAAGACATTTTAATAATCCTTGTAATGAACTGGAAAGAGAAATACAAGTGCTATTAAAATACATGTTCAAATATTCGAACATCGTGTTATATGGGTACCTGAGTTTTTTCTTTGTTTTAATGTTATGCTGACAGTACATTTAAGTCAGCTTGTCATTATTTCGTGGTACAACATATTATTATGAATTATGATTTTCTAGCTCTATATACATGCACTATTAATATCACTGTAAAACGTTTCTCTACTTTTGCAAAATGTTCTTCGGAAACTAGTTACCAATATTATTATTAATAACACCACAGTAAATAAATATCAGATTATACATGTTTCTGTGGAGTGGGTAAAACTAACGTTAAAATTTAATGTACAAGTACCATAAATTGGTTTATTATAAACATATAAACAATTTTGAATGTTTCATTAAAGTGTGTTGTAAAGAAACGATGCTTGTACTGACATGTGATGTAATTAGGTATTAGAAGCGGCGCTGTCACCAACCAACCCTCCCCCCCGCCAGCTTAAACCAGTGTAGAGATAGACGTGTGAGTCGTAATCACTGCAGAGAAAGGGCAAGCCGAGGTAGGAGCCCGAGGTCAAGCCTTACACGTGTCCTGCTACTTAGGCCTCCCACCCACCACCCACCTCCCCTTAGCAAGCCAAGTAAAATTTGTAAGCGCCGAGATTTACGAGATAGGCAGACGTAGTTCGCCTGAAGTCAGAAAACACGCACCGCGGAAGAATAAGCTGAGATGGTAAATTCAAGGGGCAAGTTCACCACTTCCCCCCCGAACTTTCACGAACCATGGCACGTGGTTGAAGGGCTTTGTACTGCAGGCAACCACCTCCCCCCTCCTCCAACAAGAGAGACATGTGCCGACACTTAGGGAGGGAGGTTAGCAAGGATATAAGCCTCTTTGCAGGGTTGGTGGGAGCCAGTTGAAGATTACCGCACAGAGAGACATTGAGTAATCAGTAGACCATCGGTCAGTTCGTCAGTACCACACACAGAGATATCAGCCGCGCTGAGTGCAGCCAGGGGAGATCAGACCCCCGGCCACAATAGTACAACAGTACATGAGTACATCAGTAGGACAGTTCATTATCACCATGCAGAGAGAAGCAGTTGCGTCAAGAAATCAGACGTCAGAACGAACCCAGAACAGCAGTCCAGGGGAGACGGCACCAAACGTGGGCCTTTTCCAAGGCCGCCCACATCGCCGGATCTCATCCACAGCCGACAACATACCAGCACCACCAGCAGAGTAGTTAAGTATCAAGTCGCCATCCAAAGAAGCCCCTCCTCCACCACGAAGTCGTCCACAGTTAATCAGAGTTAGCCAAAATAGAGTACCACACCTCGGAATTGTTTCTGTATGTTTTTTTTAGACTCGAGACAATATATCCATCCAGTAAAGTGAAACACCAAAAGACTACCTTATTGATACACCCTCAATCTTCAAGGCACCTTTCAGTCTGTGCCTGGAGGAATTAACTACGACCCTATGGGCCATCCCGTATGCCACAGGTGGGGATTAGCGTCAGTACTTTAGTGATGTCATTTTACTTTTTAGCTACTTCCATTTTTTTTCCAAAGAATTGTTTGTAAAACAAGCAAACTATTTTACTGCGTGCAGTTATCAAATCTGCAAAAGTTCTGGTTTCATTAACTGTGAAAAACTGGAAACAGATAACTATTCCAATGGTATCCAAAAGATAACACCAATTTGGTGTTAATTCTTCTGATACGACAAGGGCTATCATAAATTTGAGTTAAAAAATATTCCAGACCTTTAAATTTAAATAAACTATTGTGATAAAGAGTATTGTATATTTTTGTGTGGCATTACCTTTTATTTGAATAATTCGATATATGTAGAATAAATATTTTCAGCAATCGTTGGCGCGGCTAAGTTCGTTTCGAAACAAATATTTATGTACCGCAAGTTAAAACAACATTTAGTTTTACTATACCAGTGAAATGTATTGCACTAGTTCATAATTTATACCAAGACAAAGTTTTTGTTTATTTCAATTATTTCAATAGAAAGATATCGTTTAAAAATACGAGTATTTTTATTTATAATTATATTTACATTTCAGTAGTGTGAGATTTGTATTTTGTATATTCAGAACACATTTCCTTGACAAGTTTTCTGAATCACAGCAAAAAACACTTAAAATTTAAAAGCTCTTTTCTCAGAACAGTTGTGCTTAACTGAAGTACGGGAGCGAAACCTGCTGTATTACTTTACATATGAGACTTTCTAACATGCAGCTCCTTGTGCAAAACGATTAACTACCTTCTCTTGCCAGTCTCGGCTCTCAAGGCCTCGATGTTAAGAGCAGCCCAAATCTCTTCACTCTTCACTCACTCACTCTTGTCAGTCGGAATATCCTGATGTACGTCCTTTAAAGCAAGCCCATTGTATGTTTCTATCCACAGCTTGATAGGAATAATGTTTTAATTCTGTGCAATATGGGGCACGTGTGCTCGGGACTGACAACACTTACTGACATGTAAGACAACAGTTTAAACAACAATTTTCGAATGTAGTACGCACTTGTTCCACTACAAAACTCTGGAAAACGTTCGTTATTGCCTCACAGCTTTTATATTTAGCTTTTCACAATGAAATCTATACTTTAAGTGGTTTGACATATTGTTTTTAAAACAATTAGGGTAAGAAGGTGCAAAACGTTTCAAGTTTTCCTTTGTTGTATCATATACCAATGGTGAGGTAAGAGGTAATTAAAAATGTTTCGCATGAACGAATTCACTAAAGAAATGTGACTAGATGTATTATGCCGCGTCCGAATCCACCTGAAGTACGTACATACTCATGCATACCTGTCCCCTAAAGTGACATTATCATGTATACTGTTCGCGGTCTTGCGGCATACATGTGCCGCCATTTTGAGATGCATATTGTAGTGTACAATTGATTTTTGGCATGATTATTATATTTAAAGGCTAAAGGGCGACATCACTAATTCGAAGGGGATAGAATTTTGAACTAAGTTAATAATAATGGAAAGACATGCCTTAAAAAAGTTATGAACAATAAATTCGTTAAGGCCTATCTGTTCATAACAGACAGAAGCGAGTGTAAAACAAACAATCAAAATTGCAAACTAATATACAATCAGCATGACAATAAATTAAATATAAGTCAAATTGAAATAATATTGAATCCTTGGTTATGCCTTAATTTTTTTCATGCCAGTGTTCTACTTCTAATAATTAGTCATCGGTTTTAAGTGTGTGTGATTATACGGGTGCACCTAGGAGAGAGGCGGCGGTGAGTTGCCACACATGAGTGCGAGATAAGTGGGGGCGGGGGAGAGTGGTTCCTTACATCATAGTGTCTGGGGATGGTGGCCACCCCTGATGCAATACATTAATAAAGCTGCCTTATGACATCGAATTGAAGACAGTCAATCACTTGGCTTTTGTGTGTCTGTCTTAGTATATGTATGTTTCTCCGTCCTCGTGATCTTTTGGGGTCTTACAGACTCGGCCCGTCATTATGTGTTGCCTTACATGTTCCTTGCTCTGCTCAATGGTGCAATGAGCAGCGACTGCACTGCAGGTGCCGAATATGGGAAGATCGACAGTCTGGAGACCAGAGACTGAGGCTGATCTCTTGGAACGGGAGGAAGTGTGACTTTTTTCTTGCGTAAATTACATTTTGATAATGTAATTATATAATAGTAAAAATTTTACAACATATTTATAATTAGTGAAATTATATAATGTGGTTGTACGTTTGTATGGAGACAGACAATCTATGGTTTATTATAAATGTGTGTAGAATAAAACTTCCTCTCGCTGGTAAAAAAAAGTAACTGTTAATATTTGGGGTAAACATTTGGTTTTTAGTTAGTAGTTGTTTTGGGAAACCCAGCTGTAAAAAAGCAGTCCAACCCATAGGTAATTTGGCACGCTGTCCATTCTGTCGTTCGTTAATCGATTCTGGCAGGTATAGAAAGTGTCAGATCATAATGTGCGGTTCTTAGGACATCTTATATACGCCACACAAAGAGTGAAAGCAGCGCCCTCGTACGAAATATGGGAATACATCACCACACGAAGCTTTAGTCGTTTCTATATCACCCATCTTTGTACTTATTTATCTACTTTCACGGTCACAAATTTTTTACAATAGTGAGCAAATTTTTATGACAGTGAATGTAATTCCTAGAGAGTAGGCTAGTGGCAGTAAAGAAACGCCAATATTTGTTGATCGAAAAGGCAATTATCACGAAAACATTACACGATGCTATTTTTTATCTTTAATTTAATAACAGAGATATTTTAGTGGCAATGAACTTTTTTCTACACTATTAAAATTGATATTAACATTGCCAGGCGTATAACACTTTAAGATAAATTAAGCCATAGTGTACGCTGTCTAATAATTGACTAAAGTACTGAAAATAGTATTTTCGATACCTACTCACTGAATGACAGCTCAGTCTCTGCACCATACGAACTACTTTTCTAGGAAACACTTTCACAATTAACGTCAAAATATTCACTCAAATATTTTGCCTTTTTTTCCCCAGAAATGGTATATTATTTCAGTGTCATTTAAATACTTTTGAAAGTCCTACTTAGTCCGCTGTGTCTTTTTGTTTTGCTTTCTTCAGCCATGTTTTAAAATAAACGTTGGTATAAGTTCTGTTATTTAATGGCTAAAAAAAAAAAAACCGTTGATTATAAACAAATAATTTAACTAAGTTTTATAATTAGTTGCAAATATAGAAACTATTTTCATCCCAGGAAGCGATGTATATATATCTATTTTTTTTTTCTTCAAAATTTGGTTTTATGAGGGTTTTGTTAAATTTTTTACCTGACTATTAAAATATGGATGCAAAACTATAGGAAGAAGACTTGAGTAACGAAACTACCCTGGTATCCTGGTCTCAGAAGACTGGCAATTTCTTGCTCCAGTAACGTATTTTTGTTTCTCTAAATGCATTTTTTTTTTGTTTTTAGACAACTTGAGAGCTAATTTCCGTATCACAAGCGGCTGATCAGTTGATAAATGCATTGTGCTGTAGCTGTCACTGTACTTTGTAGAATCCAATTCTCAGAGCGCAGTATGCCTTTAATTTGACGTACAGGTTGTGATTTTATTTACTACTATATTGAATTAGTCCATCGTTACGCGACTAGCACACTGACAAAAGCAGTTATTTATATAACTCCGTCAGCTCCCGCCTCATGTAAAAGTCTCGTTCCACTTGCCCAATATCACTGTGTGCTTCTCTTCGCAGTAACTTTGCAATCACTCCCAGTTACAGACTCAAAACTGCGGCTAAATTTGGATGCTCTTTAGAACGCGAGTTTGATAAGTACAATTCTAAAGAATTTTTCAGGTGTGATAAAAAATTTACTGATTTCCGAAGACAATGTTATTTATGGGAAATTTTTAATGATTATAACGGGGAAACGCTCTAATTACAGAGAAGGGAATTTTAATTTACTTAATCTAATCCAGAAAAAAAATTTCTTTCGAAAAATAAAAATTATCCGTTTTGAAGAAGTTGTTAATATACACGTCATCTAAAGAGTAAAAAAAGAGGCATGTCACTATTTTGCACAAGTTTTTTGTAGGTTGAATGTTTTCAAAAGTTCAGACTATTAATTTTATGATATTCTTAATTAAATGTAGAAACACTTGTTTTAATAGCACTAATCGAAAATGAAATTTCGTTACTGAAAGAATTTCACAGACCGATGATGGAAGATGACAGACATGAGTCCTACAGATAAGGTAAGTGTGCTTTATATTTGGTTCAAATCAATGTACCTTCCACAAGATTGTTATGAGTACAGACGCATTCTCACGTACGCATCCATACTGGAAGAGTTAGATAAAGAGAGAGGGACGTCTAACAATTGTTGTTAGAAATGCCTTTCTCTACAGTTAACTTCATTATTTGATGATTGATGGGTAACGGAATTCTTTTTGCGTTTGTTTACTTTACTTTCATATACATATAGTATACATAGATAAGCGTGGCAGACGTCACGTTTAATATACGGTTGGATGGATTTTCCTTCTGACGTAAACGTAAATATCCCTCCTAAATGTCGACATATATTCCCCGTAACTTCTGTATCTCTGATTTTAGGTCACACAAAGATCTGATAACATCTTAATTATATTACGATATAGTCTCACGTTATTTTTATCACACTCAAGAATTTCGCTGAAATAAAAGTAAATAAATAAATAAACCATTAAATTAACTGGGATATGTCCTCTTAAAGTAATGTTAAAATAAATTTTACGGATTTTTCATACCGGCTGATTTTAACGTGTTATTACAATTTTTTGAAAAAGCGATTTATATACATATATTAATATAATAAAAATATGTAATTTTTATATAAATCGCTTGCAATAACAGTTTTAAAACAAAAAATCACAAAAAATTTATAAAATAATAAAACGCGTAATCAATTTTAAGCTTAAAATAATAATTACAATAATCCATTCACGGTTACTTGCAACTTTCCTGAAACCCTACTAAAGTTCTACTTCCAGGATATTCCTCCACCTCATATAAACAAGGCTTGGTAGAATCTGCACAATTACACCAAAGGGACAGCGCACCACGTTTGTGCGCGCTCACTGTAACAATATTTTGCATAAGAACTAATTCTTAACAATACACCTATTTTCTGCTTGTTGTTTTTTATGTAAATTATAAATGACATATTATAATTTGAAGATAAAATATAAGTAAAAGTTCAATTTAATAAAAAAACGTATATTTATATTAACATAAGTATGAAACCATTGTGATACATGTCATATTTACGAAACAATCAAACACGTCATACATGGGCGATTTTTCCAAAGGTTTGATTCAAAACGTGTGAAGAAACCGCGAATAGACTATACAACTAAAAAGAAATCCTCAGGCTTAAGGTACACACAAGCGTGCCAGTGGCCGAATGAAAACTGCTCTCTATGTTCCGTGGCGTAACCAACCATGCTGTTGTAACCACCCCTTGTTAAATTCAACCTCGATCTGCCTTACACAAGACTGAGAATCTAAATATCTTAAAAAAAAAAAAAAAAAAAAGAGATAGCACATTATAAACGCACGGCTACAAGAATAACGATCAGGAAAACAAGTTTCTGGTTTTCCAAAATAAACACAAAAACTTGTAAACACACACTAAAGTTAACATGTGCATGGACGCAGAAATACAGAGCATAATGTATCTACAGGCCTCACCAAAACATTCGGGAGAAACACGAACATGAGAGCTAAAACGATATAAATATTCAGAGGTTAAAAATAAAACAATCACGTCGTTTCGAGCGCTGGCAGCCAACACACGTGCGGAGAAATTGTAACCTGAAAGAGGATGCTTTTATTCGCCAGTGTGACCGGGATTTTCCACAGCTCCTCTTGAAAACTCTCCCGGAAATATGAACAGTACCCCAATTTGAAAATAAATCTGCTGCTGATGTGGGAAATTTTCCATTGCAGTACAAAAATTGAAATAATATGTCACGGACTTTGCTGAGTCGTTATGAAATCATCTAAGCTCTCAATACAAATGTAATTTCTAAGTACGAGGGAATGGTGAAATATTGTAAATATATGGAAGTAGATTCATGTTGATGGAGCACGACAAACATTTTCCAGTGTCGTTTTCCAAACGTACTACACACACAGTCTGTCCCACGAACAAACGCACCCTTTTTTTTTTACAGTCTTGAATGCAGCCCTGTTCATAGCTGTTTCTGTGGACACAGCAGTGTTTCCCCCTGCCAAAAATGTTGTTTACATAAACACAATCAGCTCACTTTCCTCCATTCATGGTTACTATCCTGGAAGTTCTACATCCAGGGCATTCCTTCGTCTCATACGAAGCTAAGAAAATTACACTGAAGGGCCAACGCGCTGCATCCGTGCGCACTCAATGTAATAACATTTTACATAAGAAATATTTCTTACTTTGCATAACCAACACCTATTTACTCTCTGTAAATATTAAATTTTGAAATTGATAATGTTTTTAGTCCGCCATTTTGAAAGATAGCACACAATGAAAAAAAAATATATTTTACATTATATCTCGAAAACCACCAAAAGTAATTGTCACTCAGTTTGGTACGTATGTAATACTATGGTAGGTCAGGTAAAAGTAAGCGATATAACATGATAAGGTATTTATTTTCAAAATGGTAGGCCATACAAATATGTAAGGTTTGTTTGGTATATCTATTAAACCATTTAACCAATTTTGACCAATTTTTTTGTATGCTGAAAGTATCTGTAATAAGTATTTTATAAGCCAACACATAACCACTTTTGTAAGCCATTTAATAAGATAGTGCCACATTGAGAAATAAAATTTTTATGTCATATTTCGGTAAACAATAAACCGATTCATACCAAATTTGGCAAACAAGTAGTACTGCGGCATATTATGTCAAAGAATATGTTTTAAGTATATCAGACACTAATTTTCAAAATTGCGTTCATATAGTTATTTAAGCTCAGAATGTTATATCGCCGAAAAGATGCTATTAAGTCCTACTTAATTTTTTATGATGGCAGGATATATTACAACTATGAAATGCGTCTACACGGGGCATCTTTTGTCTGCCATTTTGTAACATAATACCATATGAACAAATAAATTTTTATGCAATATCTCGGGAAACAACTGACCAATCCCTACCAAATTTGGCAAACAAGTAGTACTGTGGCAGATGATGTAAAATAGTATGTTTTATGTACATCGAAAACTTATTTTCGAAATGGTGGATACATATACATTTTAGCTTAGTATACTTTATCATTGAAATCATGTTATCAATTCCAACCTAATTTTGTATGTTGGCAGTATAAATTACAAGTATTAAAATTTGTCCGCCATTTTGTAAAACATGCCAAATGAAAAAATAATGTTTTATGTAATATATCGAGAAACAATTGACATATTCCTATAAAATTTGGTAAACAATTTTTACTGAAGCAGGTGTTATAAACTGTTATGTTTTAAGTAGTTCAGGCACTTATTTGCGAAATTGTGACTATATAAATATTTTAGCTCAGTATCTTTAATTGACGTAATAAATTCCAAATAATTTTGTATGCTGGCAGTATCAGATACTATCATAAAAGTTTCAATACAGAGCCTCATTTCGCTGCAATTATGTAAGTTAGCTCTACAATAGATATTAATTTTTTATGCCATATCTTGGGATACAATGTACACATTCTTACCAAATTTGGTGAAGGAGTTGTATTATTCTAGGCCATATAACTGTATAAATTTTTATCGTGTGAGACATTTATTTCCTGAATGGCTGATATAAAATCATTTTAGCTTATTGTTCTATATCTACGAAGCTATGTAATTGATTTTAGCTTTATTTTGCATACTGGCAGTATAAAATCATCGAATGTGCTTAACCAGAAATTTTATCCTCCAACAAAATATGGAGGTTATATGCAATGTCTCAGGGACCAATCTACCAATTTTCACCAAATTCTTCACACAAGGAGAGCTATGGTAGGCCTTGTAAACTTACGTTTCTAAGTTGCTCAAGCACTTATTTTCAAATGACGACCCTGTACATATTTTAGGTTAGTAAATACTATAATTTGATTCATTATACTGATAAAATTCGAAGTTGATGCTCAAATCCGACCTCCGTAATGCAGTTGATTGCAGACTAGCTTATGGTACGAGGTTTGCTGGGTTCGAGTCCCGGGTAAGGCACGTGTGTATTTGTAATTGTCTTACTAATGTTGCATATGTTTCTGGTTTCATATCTAACGATATTGATTCCAACGAGACAACAAGTCCCACCTACCAACTGAGCTTTCAAGAAATTATTTTTAAAAAATAATTGCACCCATGTTGAGGAAAGAAGGCTCATTAGTTATATCACCGACTTCTTGTTGTAGATGAGGTGTCACCGGTGGTAATGCCGTTAAAATTCCCCTAGGACGTTGATTTTTCAGCAAAAGACAATTACCTCAGTCCAGTAATCGTAAGCAGGCAGGTGCGGTGTTTTCCCCTCCCATCCACCAGGCACTCGATGACGTCGTTCTAAGGGGGACAGCTGCCAGGCGCATCCAAGAGGGGAGGCGCGGAGACGAAGCAGCCGCGCGTAACAGTATGAAAAATACATAAACCGTAATTATTTATGCAAACCATAAGAGTACTCATTGTAACAGAATAAATTCAAGCATCTCAGTAAAATGCAGCACTAAATATAATATTTTGGTACTGTTGACTAAAAAATGAATATGAGAGTTTTTGTATCAAAATGCTGGCGGGAAAAAAGTGTGACTGCACACACAGATAAGCAAACACATCAGCAAGAAATATAGATTTATGATAGTGCACATACGACAAATAAATATAGTTGCTGGTACTTAGAGTGTGGGTCGTCTCACAAACTGGCAAGCAATGCAAAATATTATGGCTGTAGGTACAGTGAAGATGGTCATCTGTTTGATTGTAATGGACCTCATTGCACTACTGATACTAGGCGTAAAATTAGTGACATTATGTTTTTTGTCTATTACTTCAGCTTTGCACAATTAAGTCCAGAGATAAAGACTGCATTCCTGATTTTCGACCAACCAGATGAACTAAATTATTTGTTCCTAATCTCCGAACAGGCTACAAGGCCAATGTTTATACTCTGGCAAGAACATCTCGGTAGCTACAATGAATTGGCCGGATCGAATTTTTATGTTGCTACTTTCTGAACGTAGATGATTACTGAAAAACAGTGTCAGTTAATAGCACATGGAGCGATACATTAATTTACGATATTCCTTTACTGTCCAAATCTCTGTGGTAAATACAGGTTGTTCGGAAATTGAACACACACACAACGGAAGGCGATTACTTATGAAAAATAATGTTGAAATTAGACAGGACACCATATAACTAAACGTAATTTTAAAGGAGATATAAAGGGGATACATCTTTACTAATGCTTGTATTAATGACATCTCTTTTATATTTGTGTATACAAGTATCATCATTTGTGTAATTGTATGTACTGTAATCGTTATTTATTCTTCGTTTTTAATTGATGTATTTGTAAAAAAAAATTTATTAGGTTTCAAAACATACACTTATTTTTTAAATTATAATTTACTTGGATAACTTTTTTTGAAGTATTCTATCGATATTACCGTAAAACGTTTCAGCACACATTTACATCACATATTACGTATACGAAAATGTTTATCGTTAGTGTAAGGATGTTTGGAAAGCAAATTATAATTTACAGTGTTGCAATTTTAACGTATTTTAGTATTTTTCCCTTATATATAACTCATTTTTATAAGGTAGTTTAAAGTAAGGAGAAAAATACCTTTAATAATACATATAACTTACCACTTAATTCTTTAATACTGCAGTGTCTTTCGTTATTATGATTTTCTTTCATATCATCTTTTATTTGAAGTGATTCAGTTTTCTGTATTTTCAAAATATTTTTTAAGATTTGCTTTTTATTACATATTTATTGGAATCTATATTATTAAACTGCACCTACATCTAAATCTATTAAGCAAATATAGTATATTAAATTAATAGAATAGTATAAACAATTTATACTTTAGAACGTTGCGGTGTTTTTATTGTTGGACAATAAAGTAAATTAGTTACAATTTTATTCATTACATTTTAAGCATTTAAATAAATAATAATACCCTGTTTTGTATTGTAATGTTGCGATCGGACGTTAGATTTTTAATGAATTTTTGGTTGTTTTCGAGTCACCTTGGGTCATCTGCTACACTACGTAATTAACATATTTTTATACCACCCGGTACTTGTGTGTGCGTTAGCCGCGCAGATCAATAGCGTTGGAAAATTACCAGCAACTGTTACGACGTAATAAAGTGTGCTGCCGTGTTTGACTGTTGGCCGAAAGAAACCTGAGTCGCACGCCTCATAAGTGACGAAACCTGCACCGCACGCCACACAAAATGCGGTCGTTTTCTGTTCCTCGGACTCCCACCGGTAGTGTTACGTCATCAAGGAGCTTTTTCACTGGATGGCGTTCTTGGTTCTAGTGTCGGCGGCCGCGGTTCAGAGCGAGGGGGTTTTTGAGTTTATATAAGGCAGGGTTTCTTGTCATGTTATTTTGTGATTTTGGAGCCGCCTACCGCTGGTTGCTCGTGGCCAATTTGCGTCATCGATATAATATTGCGTTAATTTATTGTGGGGATTACATATTTTGTCGTTCAGACGTCACGTTGTTAAATTTATACTAATGGAAGTACAGCATTGTGGCATTATACGTGCGTCAGGTGCTTGTAAACATATTTTTTATTGTATTTCATAAATTTCAATACTTAATATTGTGGAATATATTCAAAATACTTTGTAGTCATAGTTAATGGAATATATATAACTGTAATATATTTGTATTTAAGGCGTATTCATGCACTCCTTTTGCGTCATTGCTCTGTTTAGTTTCCTTCCCTGTGTAAAAAAACACACATAGTGCGCCACTCTGCTTAACAGAGTGGCGCACATTGTAGGACAATTTTTTTGAGTGTGTTTACCGTTTCGATTGTATAATTCTGTGATACTCGTGCAGTATGTAGCTTACAGTAACAGCCTGGATCCAGGGACTACAGAAAGCTAATCTGACTCAGTTGCTGAAAGATGTCGGTGTTACCGACAATGGTTTTGACGTTGTTACGCTGGAGCTGTTGATGCAAGTGGTGCGTAAGTGGACTACACCCGCACATACTTTTATTGAGGCAGGTGTTTTTAAAATAGTAAGTTAACACGTTATTCCACCCTTAATAGTGAGCCTACATTCTTTACAGGATGTGAATCCCGAAATTTTGTTTGAAGTTATTAATCAGTGTCCAGGATGTCGTAGACATTAACGTTCTGCCCAAAACGGAATTATATTCAGTACTTGTCATGCGTGTTCCGCTAGAATACCAAGATATACTTGCCTAAACAAGAGAACAAAGTTTACCTTGTGTTGAGGTTAAATATACGTTTTTGTGTTTTTCTAGTAGTTATATAATTAAAGAACATTTGTCTCTTTGTGTGGAGGGCAACACAAAGATGAGACTTTGAGTAGTTACTATATTGATATATCGTGCTACTCCGGCATATCAGGTTTGCCGTTTCCTGAACACGAGTTTGTAGAAGTAATAATTGATAATTTGTTGCCTGCACCAAAAACGTATTTTTTGTCACCTACGTCCCCGACTACTTTAGCTGAAATGAAGACATTATTAATTATGATTAGTTTACGTATGGAAGTACAGTCAGTCGGTGCAAAATTATCGTGATAGCGACTCATTGATTACCATTAATAAAGGGAAAAGTCTAGTAAAGTGTGGCTTTGTTTCGTGTGTGGGAAAGTTGACAAATGTTATCAGAATAGGAGTAGAGAGGCATGTATAGCCCAGAAATGTTTCAATTGGGTTATTACAAATCATTTAGCGAATAACTGCCAATATAATTATAATGACGTCAAGTCTGGTGCCCTTATGCCGGCTGTTGATTCCTCTAAGGACGTAATTAGGGAGCAAAATATTATCAGTCAGGGAAAAGGAATATGTGAAGTAGTATGTTTTGCATGTTGTGAATAGGCATAATTATGCCCCAATTGCCCTAATGTTAGAAAGGGGTCATTAAATATTATTAAGGCTACTCACTCAACCATTCTCCCTGTCGAACCTAAAATTTTGGGGTAATGTAGCTACCGCTTTGTTTGATACCGGCTCAATGGCTAATCTCATTAATAAAAAAAACTGGCATAGACGTGCATATGCAAATAACAGAGAAATAACAGAGGTATGGAACCAATCAGATAAACGCGACGCGGTCGGCAGCTAGATCGGTTACTGCTGCTACAATGGCAGGTTATCATTATTTAAGTGAATTTGAACGTTGTGCTATAGTCGCCGCACGAGAGATGGGACATAGCATCCCTGAGGTAGCGATAACATCTTCGACATCGCTGCGGCCGGAAAAATATCGTGAAAGAACGGGACAAAAGACGACTGACGAGAATCATTAAACGTGACAGACGTGCAACCCTTTCTCAAATTGGCGCATATTGGATTTGTGGACGCCTGCGGGATTCATGGTGTGGATTGCCTCCTGCATACCTTCAGACATTAGTCGAGTCTATGCCACGTCGTCTTGCGGCACTTCTGCGTGCTCGGGGGGCCCTACACGATATTAGGCAGGTGTACCAGTTTTTTTGGCTCTTCAGTGTAACTTTTTGCTAAGAAATTGCCCGAAGGGGGCCATGAAAATTATACCTGTAGCTATCACTAGATTTATCCTGGCGAATGGTGGTATAGTGAGTGCTAGAGCGAAAGTGGCGACAAGACTAAAAATTGGCAATTCCATGTGGAAATTATACAGCCGCAAGTTGTGGGGCGTGAGGTGCAGGTTTCATTACCCATGAGGCGTGCGACTCAGGTTTCTCTATGATAACAGTCAAACACGGCAGCACACTTTATTACGTCGTAACAGTTTCTGGTAATTTTCCATAGCTGTTGATCTGCGCGGCTAACACACACACACACAGACACACACACACACACACACACACACAATTACCGGGTGGTACAAAAATATGTACATTACGTAGTGTAGCAGAAGATCCAAAGTAACACGAAGACAACCAAAAATGTATTAAAATTTAACGTACGATCGCAACGTTAAATCCTCCGCCACCAAAACTGCAGACACTGCAGAACCGAACCTCTTCTTGGGTGGCCTGTCCAGTGAAAACCAGGTTCAGTAATAACAGGAACAGAGCCGGACAGGAACTTTCGCGTGATGGAACAGAAAAGGCGCACACTAATAGTCTGGTTCTCATCCAGATCAGGATCCAGCCAAGAACAGGAGTCCATAAGTGCCGTGAAGCCGAGGAAACTCAGTTTAGAACTCGAGTACACAGAAGAAAGAAGCCCACAGGTAGTCCCGCGGTGGAAGATCTAAACGGGAGACTCAAAGTTTCGACACCACCGCAGTTCGAAAGAAGAAAGGAGAAGCCCGCACCTAAAACACTAAAAAACAGAAAAACCCCATAAATAATAAGAATCCCAAAGCCTAATATTTCACAGAAAATATTAAAAAGGCACTCTGGTTCAAGTCACGCCAAACATAAATTTATAACAGGCCGTGCAAAAGGTTTAGTATTACCCACACGAGTTTCAAATACTATATCGGCTTCTTTATCTCTTACCAGAACGGTCACGGGTGTTAAAATTTTAATTTTTCTTATAAGGGCCGTGATAATTTACTGCAAGCACCATAAAAAAATTTAACATCTGCACTACTCAAATATTGAGTTATAATCAAAACAGAATTCCTTAACCTATATTGAACATAATAATGCCTCTTAATATATAACCTTTGCATTCTATGTTAATATGACTTAAGATTACTACTGGCATCATTCCAATACTGGCGAAGAGCAGTCTGAGGGTCTCCAAAATCTTCACAATTCACATTCCAAACATTTGCCAAGGGATGCAATAAATTACGACCAGAAAACAAACGCAGGGAATATTCTGAATAGCTTTACATGGATATAATTTATAGCTAGAATCAAAAAAGTGTGACTGCGAATCCCAATATGACTAAAGCATGATGATAAAAGGCACACAAATGCTTTAGCATTGTCAGTAACGATTTAAGCTGGAGAGCCATAACCTTTCTTAGATCTTGGAAAGCGACAAACACAATCAACATAGAGTCTCTCCCACACAAAACTAGGAGCAGAACTCGAAAAACTGTCCAAAATCATTGACATTCTTTGATTTACACTATTGGCAGATGAGGCAAGAGCTAACCCGACTCCTAATATCATCGGTCATACAAGGTAAATTTAACTGGACGCAATGCCTATTAGAGTATTCTCTTGACCATAATTAGCCCCAGAATAAGAGCGATGATAATATTAAAAAATCATATCTCTAAACTTGTACGGCACAAAAACCAAAAACTTTCCTGAACGAGAACAATTCCCTATATTCCATTTACGTATTCATGTTCAGAAGATTAACCCAAATTAAATTCACTGCTAATTTGTTGAGATTCGGGATCAAGGGATTGCCAGTGTTAGTGATATACAAAAGATTGTGGAAAACATCGTAAAATACTCAAGAACACGGTACATTCATTATCATCGATGAGTGCACTATCTACAGACATACATTCAGTCACATCATCCATGCACGATAAAGCGTCCGCTACATTATTGTCCGAACATTTTACATGAACAATGGTGAAATGAAAACTAGAAAGACGCTCAACCCACCGCTCTAATTTTCCTAATTGTTTTTTAGATTTCCACAACCAAGAAAACTCTTGCTTTTCCGTGCACAAATCAAATTCGCACATTTCTAAATAGTTTGAAAAACGTTCTACAGCCCACACACAGACTACACAAAGCCTTCTTCTCGTAGGCTGAATAATTGTGTTCAGTGCCTGTCAATAACCTAATAACCTACTAGAGTAAGCAATGGGGAGGATACCAACTTCCATTCGTTGAGACAATACAGCACCCGGTGCTATCCCACTTGCATCAACATGCAGTACATACTTCTTATCAAACTGAGGAAATTCATTGACGAATTGGTTTGCCCTTTCAAAAGCTTAAACCATATCTTCCCCCCCCCCAAATAAATGGTTGATTATTCCTTTTTAACATATTTAATGGGGCAGTTATCACTGCCCAATGAGGAATAAATATAGGAAAATATCATACCATTCCCAAAAAATGTCTGTCACACCTAACATTTTTGGGCATAGGAAAACAAAGAACTGGATTAATCCTCTCGGGGTCCAGTAAAACTTTACCATCAGAAACTGCGTACCTCAATACTTTAACATGATCAGATACCCAGGTAATTTTATTGGGAATTATGGTTAATCCCACTTCCCTAAATGCTAACAATACTTGCTATATGGGATAATTGTTCTTCCAAGGATTAATAATATTATCTAGATAGTTTACATCCAATTTCCTTTGTAATAGCCTACAGACCCGCTCTAAAACACGGGAAAGAGCTTGAGCTCCGAAAGAAACACCGAAAGGAATGCGGTTCCAATCAAACAATCCCCACGGAGTAACAATAGGAAGTACATTTTTAAAATCAGGATGTAAAGTACGGTACTATCATAATTGCTGTACGATGGTGAAACTACCCCTTCAACCATGAATTTACTTAAGATTTTCTTAATTTTTTTTCCTTCGGAGGAGATCCTGAATAAGGTTTGCAATGTGCGGGAGTTGAATCACCTAGGATAATCCTATAGGAATCTTAACTACAACGACCAAAGTGGTGTGAAATAACACCAGAAAACTAAAATACCAACCGGTAAATTTTGCCTTTCCCTACACTCGCTAACTCAGATTTACTATGACGTTACGCCCCTGTGGAAGACAGGGTGACTGATAGCGTCGTAGTTACGTCCTCCCGGCATAGACTATATGATGCCTGAAGGTTAAGGGGTTTGCAATAATGTAGTCCTTTGCTGTTTCATTTGGAAGGATAGATATATTGTCTCGAGTTTGAACAAAAACTACATACATTAACCCTTCCGAGGTGTGGTACAGAAATAATTTGGTTACTCGGATTAACTGCTGACTTCATGATGGAGTGGGGCTTCTCTAGACGGTGATTGTATACTTAACTCTTGCTGGTATGATGTCAGCTGTGGAGGGTGAGCTCCGGCGATGGGCGGCCTTGGCAAGGCCGCAGGTGCTGCCGTCTCACTGGACTGCTATTCTACTGACGTACTGACATGGCCAGGGGTCCGAACCCCCCCCCCTCCCNTGGAGGGGGGCTTCTCTGCGCAGCGACTGGATACTTAACTATTGCTGGTATGATGTCAGCTGTGGAGGGTGAGCTCCGGCCATGGGCGGCCTTGGCAAGGCCTGCAGGTGCTGCCGTCTCACTGGACTGCTGTTCTACTGACGTGGCCAGGGGTTCGAACCTCCCCCCTGGCCGCACTGGCGCGGCTGGCCTAACTCTCTGCTTGGCGATCTTCAACTGACTGACTACTCTGGGCGGTAATAATCAACTGACCTACTGACGTGGCCGAGGGTCCGATGTTCCCCCGGCCCCCTCGGCGCGGTTGACCTCTCTCTGCGCGGCGATATTCAACTGACTGCTCTCTCGAACTAACGTCTCTGGATGGTAATAATTGACTGGCCCTGATTAACCTCTCGGCTTGGCAATAATCAACTGAGCCCCACTTCTCCCGTAAAGAGGTTTTTATGCACGCCAGCCTCTCTCCTTAAGTGTCGGGACATGTCTCTATTATTAGGGAAGGGGGGTGGTGGTAGAACGCAGAACAATGCCTTTCAAAACCCGTGCCCTGGTTCCTGAAGGTTTTGGCGGGGGTAGCACCTTGCTCCTAGCTTGCTCTGTCAGCTATTTCCTGTTGCGTTTCCACATTGTCCTGTAGTTAGCTAAGGGGAGAGGGGGGTGTTCTCGGCACCATTATCCAGCTCGTACGCTGTTTCTTCCGCGGTGTGTATTTTCTGAATTTAGGCTAACTGCGTTTCTCTATCTCGTGAAACCTCTGCGCTCAACGGATCTCACGGNCCTAAGCCGCAGGACACGTGTAACTGCGATCCGCCACCTGCCTCGTGGCATGTGTCGACTGAGAGGCGCTCGCAAAGGGGGTCAGCGAGTTTCTATTCCAAAAGACGTCACACGTCAACTAGACACAATGTGTAATGGAATAATGTCATCATAATACGACAACATTAACACATCAGTCTTAACATCAATTAAGGCACCTTCATGGGCCAGAAAATACATACCTAGGATACCTTGAAAAGAAAAACTATATTGCAAACTAAATAAACCTCACACAAGCAATAAGACATGGACTCAAAGTTAAGAAAAATATTCGTGTGCTGCAATTGGAACAAGTGGCATGGCTGAAGCCCTACATTGACCTGAACACAGAAAAGGCAGGCAGCAGGCAATGATTTTGAAAAAGATCTCTTTACGCTCACGAACAACGCAACATTTGGGAAACTGGTGGAAAATAAGAGCAACTGACAAGTCACGGAATTAGCGGGTAAAGAGAGAAGATGGAAAAAATGGATTTAAAAGCACACTTTCAAGTGTAGAACAATTCATGATGAAAACCTATCCCTGATGAAAATGGAAAAATAATAAATAATGTTTGATAAACTCTTTTCTTCCGGCTTTTCAGTAGTCGACTACTCCGAAACTTTAATGTACAGGTTTNATAAATAATGTTTGATAAACTCTTTTCTTCCGGCTTTTCAGTAGTCGACTACTCCGAAACTTTAATGTACAGGTTTACTGACAACTTCATGAAAAATAAGTACAAAGACAACATTAATCTACTATATACAAATACCGACTGATTAATATATGAAATTGAAACACAGGATTATTATGCAGACCTGGCCGCAGACCCCAAGCTCATGTACGAGATGGATACCACCTTCTACCCCCCTTCCCACATCACATCCTTGCTACTCCCCCAACAGGAAAGTGGTGGGGAAATTTTAAGATGAGTGTGGCGGGGAACTGATGAACTGATGAGTGAGTTCATGGGGCTGTGTGCCAAAATGTATAGTTNATTTTAAGATGAGTGTGGCGGGGAACTGATGAACTGATGAGTGAGTTCATGGGGCTGTGTGCCAAAATGTATAGTTATGTGTGTGGCAGCAAAGTGAACAAGAAGGCAAAGAGAGTCTTGAGGACATGTCTGAAAAATAAAATCGCATTTGAATATTACAAGACAGTGTTGAATCAGCAGCAAGTCGTACGAGTTTTGCGAAAAATTCTGACCAATCACAACGTATTGTGGACATTTTCTATAACCTATTATAAGATTTTCGCGTCTTGGAAAATTTTAAATTTCCAGATTACATTCTGGGTAGTTCTTTCTCTCAACAAACTATTCCGATACACACGCGCACACGCACATACACACACACACATATATATATATATNTAGTTCTTTCTCTCAACAAACTATTCCGATACACACGCGCACACGCACATACACACACACACATATATATATATATCCTACATATACGTTTACAGACAGACATAACCGTAAGTACCACACAAAGATGTATTTTGATCNTATATATATATATATCCTACATATACGTTTACAGACAGACATAACCGTAAGTACCACACAAAGATGTATTTTGATCACTATCTTGACTCGACTTGTGTATGACCGTTAAGTATCAACCTGCACTATAAATTAACACACATACACGGAGAATTTACAATTAGTTAATAACTATATTATATTTATAGATAATGTTTACACACATGTACAATATACATAGGTTAATGTATTATGTTGATCGTTTGAGATTCTACAAGGATTGTCCGCTGAGGAATTAGTAAACTCTCAGTTTTCTAAGAGATTCGTCCGATATTGGGACCTATCAAGCTCACATTTTCGCCATAAATTACCATATCTAATAATGGTGTATTTCATCATTTCGTATTATAAAAAATGGTAATGCTGACTAAGGATACCAACAAACAAATCCCAAAAAAATTAATTAGCGTATCTAAAATATATCGTCAGATCTGAACTCACTCGTTTAGAAAATAATACTTCCATTTAAAGAAATATAACGAACTGTCGCAAGTAGCTATCCCACATTGGTTTTTTATATAAATATATAATAAAGTGCCCGCGAAGAGGTAATCGCAAAACAATTCACATGCTACCAAGGTAATCCGGGTTCGATTCCCGGCGAGATCATCCTGGATTTTCGCGTGTTGGAAACGTGGTGGACCTTTCCGTTTATTACGAGCAGACTTTCCAGTGCACCGATTTTCGTGTTACTGAATCGCTAAACATAATATAACCAACACATTTATATATAGATTTGTATGTCATTATTCTTCAATGCATTAGAGGAGAAATTGGTTAACACCGAGCATTTTTATTATTATTATTATTATATAACTTATTCGCCATTTCCTACAATAATATTCTCTAAATACAGAGCGATCTATAAATTTCTTGCAATGAATATGCATTTGAAAAAGGGAACAAGCTTGTTGTGCTAATGTCGTTGAAACCAGCGGACACTGCCTATTTTCCCTTTCATTTCTTGGAAACATAAAGTCACCACATCTTATCGCTCTCCTGACTGCTCGCGCATTCACACAAGACACTAGGGATAGGAACAACATATCTCCACAAATAGGTTTCCAGTTTTCGTTGGGAAAAAATATAAATTCTTGTATTTTGATTATTGTTTTTACAGGATTATTACTCCAGTAATGTTCAGGTTGGAACATATTTTAGAACATAGTATGATAAAAGTCTCAGACATGGTTGTATGTTATATTTATGCTGTATTCTTGTACTTAAATTTACCAAAACACTTTATAAAGGCTTATTTTCCAGCATTAAAAAAATAGAAATAATATTATTTCCCTAGGTAGCAAATGTCAGAGACAATTCTACAACATTCCAAAATAGATTGCCGAAAACTGCATAATTTAAACTTCATTAATTCTCCCGAAAAAGATCGATAATTGTATACATGATTTTCCCCGTTTACCATAGCTTACCCAGAACCCTTAAGTTTGGCCACCAACTAACCCATTAGTCGCAAAGAGTTGAGTCATTGTGGTCGCAAGATGGCCGAACACCCATGTTCACCTAAGCACAACAGTGGAGAGTCAAGTCGATTGTACTATGTCGATTTATCCTCAAGAGTATTACAGGTTGTCAGGAAAGCGAACGCAAAATACGTTAACTAAGGTCAACAGGTTTTGGAAGGCAACATTGAAAAAGGAAGAAAAGGCAATCCTAGATAATGGTTTTTGATAAATATATTGCAAATACACTGCCCGCCACCTTATTTGGCGGGTGGTATTTTTGATTGAGGAGAAGTTGTAATTCCCAGAATTCCAGCAATGGCACAAACAGTTAGTTTACCCATAAATCAAAACTTCAGCCACAAGTACAAAAATAATTATAATTAGACATATTACTGTTGGTACGAAGAAGTACTAAAGCAATTGCCGACCTCCCGTGGCGCAGACGGTTGGTGCGCCGCCAGTTTATTGGTGCGGGAGGCTCTGGTTTCGAATCCTTGGCAAGGCAGGGATGCTATTTTAAGTTAGGTCATAAGTTAGATTGTAAACAAAGCTCTGATAAGCTTTCATGCATAAAACCGGGGGACGTCAATAAACTCTTTGTAATATAATACAATCAAGGCAGTTAGCTCGTCCGACGCCCACCAAGTAAACTGGCGGGCACTATATTTTGCTAGAGTGACGTTTTTAATATGCGTATTATTTTACACTGCTACAGTATGTAAAAATCTAAGTTGTAAGAAATATCTCGGCACAATTAGTAAAAACTGTTATTTAGGATTCATCATTTCTCATTTTTCTATAATGGCTTCCATAAACATGTAGAAAAAATTGACATTAATAAAGCGTTAATTTTCTCCTGCCCCCATAAGCTGATCAGCTGAAATCTACTGTAGACAACATACTCCCATCGATGGCATATTTGTACTTTACTAGCGCCACGGTAAAAAATTTGTTTTACTTCTGTATCTCACTAGAATACATGGATCTTTGTTTGATCTGACGTTCGAGGACGTTTTCGTCTACAAGGACACTTAGAACTTTTAACGACTTCAACGATCTTCCGACAAGACCTATAAATACATTTTCTAATACAGAATATATGCATTGTTTAACCGATCTCATCAGATTTTCCTTTATCGTCGCCGTCTTGAAAAAAAAAAATACGTGGATGCAATAGTAAAAAAAGCTTTTCCAAATAGTCTGGAAATTGAACAAGAAAACAGTGCTAGGAGCGGATCGAATGAGTATGTACTATCCCTTTAAGTGGCGCTGTTTGGAAAGAGTCCATTCGTAACCCAGGTATGGGTGAAACCTTTCGTTGTTCCGGTTTGCGTTCGATTAGCCCTAAAGCCGAATTTATATGTGATTAAACTTAAAAGATCATTTTGGTTGGTACAACATAGTGATATTTTGTAAAATTTCGCTGGTTATATATAACACCATAAGTTTGCAATTTTATTATGACGTTACAAAGAAGCTAAGTTTATTCGCCCAGACATGTGATAAAAATTTTTTATTGCCGTTTAAAACGGTTTGGTAGCACGCCGATTCATAATGTTTCTATGAAGGAGGATATCTCTACTGGAACACTGTTTTTTTGTTAGCGTACGTCTGTGAATAAGAAAACTTCTCTTCCTCGGCTCTCGTGGGAGCCTGGAAACATGCCATTTGAGTGTTGAACACATATGTTTATAAGCGAAAGAGTCTCTAAGATATTTAAATACTTCAACATAAATCGGCGAGCTCCCTCACATCAAGTGACGTGTTGTGAGCTCATTTTCTTGTAAAGAACTAATAAAAATACATTTTCCTCATTTTTGAATGTTTTGAAATTTGCAAAATGAAAGCGTTAATTGTCGTGAACTCCAAGAAAGGAAAAGGTAATAGCCTAGCATGAAATTATGTTATTGTTTTTTTTTGTACCAAGGACTGCAATATTATTTATTTCCAGTTAATTAATATTTTAACAATTGTACTCAAATGAATTTTTGGGGAGAAAACCTAGCTAAGCTAACATCATTTAATATTGAGCTCTAACAAATTGTACTGTTTAACAATATTATGCCTACAAAATCAACAGTAAACATAATTCTGCTTACAAACATTTAAACCTGTGTTTCAATAGTGTTGTCGGAAATTTCTTAGTGCAGCAGTGTAGTTAGCAAGGAGAAATAAGCCGCGCTGGTGAAGTAATATAGTCTTCTGGTTCCGCAAAGCCGCTGATTTTCAACGCTGAACCAATTTTCCGACTTCTATCACCAAAGGTTTTTTGGCGGTGTTCCCGGCCAAAACGTCTCGTTTTACTACTGTTATTTTTGTTACAAGCTTCTATCAGCCCTGAAAAACTGGGACACAGTGCCACAAAATTGCTCGCGCCATAAATATTTTCGCAATTATTTCGGCTAAACTCAATCACACACTTTCCACCCCAGCCACCTGAGGAACATAAGCAACATAGTGCCCGTGAATCAGAAAACACCGGCACCAAACTGTATCATTATTTACCCAGATGACACAACTGACGGCAACGGTAAACATATAGATGTGGTAAATTATTTACAAATCACAATTATGAAAATGGCTTACCGCAAAATGTATTAATTTTTTTAATATAATAGTGAAATTTGACAAATGAAGGCATTGCAGCTTTGTCTCAACGACTCAAAATTTCTAAGCTGGTTCAATGTAATCTACTTAAGGGAGAGATGCTGGACTTTTATCTCACAATTTGGTTGTGAATATTTCGGTAGTAGTTCAATGAAATTCCATTGAGTGATAAATTATGAAAGTTAATGTTTTTTTCAGACGGAAGAATCAAAGTTGAAGGTGAATAATTTTTGTTGACATTGGAAAACAAATGGGTTGTTGGCACTCAGTGGCAATCACACGGTAACATTAAACTAGATGAACGTAGCTTAAGGGTAATAAAGTACAATTAATACTACACATCGTAACTTAATCAATTCTAGACTTAGGTTATATTAAAATGAATAAGACCACTCACTGACATATAGGAAACAAGGAGTTACTGATATAACTAATGAGCCCACTTTCTTCTTCATTGATGCAAATAATTTTTAATAAACTTCTCAAAAGCTTAGATGATAGGTAGGCTTTGACGTCTCGTAGACAGAAGTATCATTAGACATGGAGCCAGAAACATGTGCAACAGTAGTAGGAAAATTATACATACATACGTGGCTTACTTGGGACTGGAAATCTGATACCGTCAGCATATAAAGTTCGGTTGAAATCATTTGTGACGTATAATATAAAAAACAACAATATTTACATGACTATTATTTAGAAAATATTTGTCTTATCCCTTAAGTCACAAAAATTTAGATGAGCTACAAAAATGTAACTAGTCGCATGCGTATGGTATAAATTATGTTACTGTTTACCGAGATAGTGCATTAATACTTAATGTTGAACGTGGTAATGTATTCCAAAATGGCAGAGAAACGAGTTAATAATATATTATCTCATTTGATCCTTTCATACGTACTGCCAGCGTATTAATTTACGTTGGAATTCTTTGCATGGTTTCGTATGTATAGAATGCTATGCTAACATGTTTATATTTATGCTATTTTGAAAATAAAATCCTGGGCTTCTTCAAACATGTAAGCTTACATGACCTGAGAAACTACTATTGTTCTGTTTGTCAAAATTGTAAGGAGACTATCCATAGTTTACTGAAACATGACATAACACTGCATTAATTTATGTGGCTCTATCTTNTCAAAATTGTAAGGAGACTATCCATAGTTTACTGAAACATGACATAACACTGCATTAATTTATGTGGCTCTATCTTACAAGATGGCGGATAAAAGAGGCTCTGCACACATAACCAATAACCTTGACTTTAACGGTCGTATGTTACAATTCAACTTATTGGTTACATGGTTTCGTAGCTATAGCATACATATGTAAAATGTTTATATATCCGCCATTATGGAAATAAGTGGCTGGCCCATATAAAAAAATTGGTTTAAATGGCCTACCATAGTACTACTCGCTACTTGTTTGCCAAATTTAGTACGAATAAGTTAATTGTTTCCTGAGTTATGGCATGAAAATTTTATTTCTTCATTTGGCGCTATCTTACAAAATGGAACACAATAGGCTATGTGCTGACATATATAATGCTTGTAATATATACTTTCAGTATAAAAAGTTTCGTTCGAACTGGCTGAACTTTGTTGTATATATATATACCAAACTTACACAAAATATTTGAATGGCCACCTTTTGAAAGAAGTTTTACATGCTCTTCAAAAACAGAAATTAATATGGGCATCTGTAGTGCTACTGGTTTACCATATTTGGTAGGAATCACTTGATTATTTCCCGATACATGACCTAACTTTATTATTTAATGTGGCGCTGTCTTAAAAATGGGGGGGCAAAATATGTAATTTATAACTATATTTGTTGCTTACAATTTGTTGCTTACTTTTATCATTCCAAGTTTTGTCGAAAATGGTCAAACGAAATAGATGATAAAGCAAATTAACGTAAAATATTTATATTAGCGCAATCTTGAAGATAAGAATCTCATCCATTTATATCGCATATGCTTACATTAACTTATATACTATTGCTTACATACAAAATTGCGTGGGAATTGGTTCTGTAGTTTCCGAGATATACATTGAAAGCTAATTTTTTGAATGCTGTGTTGTCTTTCTAAATGGCTGATCAATAATTATATATTTCTTTAAATTCTATGCTTAAACGACGCACTGTCAAAATTCTCAATCTGGTTAAAATCTGGCAAATGTTTGCAGAGATATGACATTGCACTTTAAATTTTAAAATGATAATTTTGTAAATAAGAAACCGACGTGATTAAAAACTATAAAGGCAGGATGTAATTACTAAGTTGTTTATGTGCACCGAGATTGGTGAAATTCTTACCACNGTGATTAAAAACTATAAAGGCAGGATGTAATTACTAAGTTGTTTATGTGCACCGAGATTGGTGAAATTCTTACCACGGGTTGATAAGTTTTAAGTCATGGAGAGACAGACAGACAGAGCGAGAGAGAGAGAGAGAGAGAGAGAGAGAANTGGCAAATGTTTGCAGAGATATGACATTGCACTTTAAATTTTAAAATGATAATTTTGTAAATAAGAAACCGACGTGATTAAAAACTATAAAGGCAGGATGTAATTACTAAGTTGTTTATGTGCACCGAGATTGGTGAAATTCTTACCACGGGTTGATAAGTTTTAAGTCATGGAGAGACAGACAGACAGAGCGAGAGAGAGAGAGAGAGAGAGAGAGAGAAAGAGAGAGAGAGAGAGAGACGAGAGACACACACACAGCCACATACATTCTCAGATAGGAAATTGATCTCATAAGAGTTTCTTTTCATAGAGTGAATATGGAGTAGAGCGATATCGCTGGCTGCGCAGAACCAGTCTCCGTGTCCCAACATTGAACTGATTTTCTGCAAAAACGAGTATCATAAATGAAGTGCATATAATTTGAGGTTAGAGCACTGTTCATATAAGCAAGTGCTTTGACATGTTTGGATACTTCTTCTGACCAATTTTTTATGTAGTTCGATTAAATTAAAATTGGGAAAAGTGTTTTTATTCATATAATTCTCTTTGTCTTTTGAAAATTAAAGTACTAACACACATGTTATTACTGTTGACCATATGGCATTGACAGCCGTGTTGCTTTAGAGAAGGTCAATGTTTTGTATATGCGCAGAATAAGAAGAATCGCTCTACCTCATCTTTAGTCTATGTATATTTCCTTCGGAAGAGGGCTAAAAATAGCTTACAGGAAATTTCAGCATATGCCAATGTTCTTTTATACAAATGCTTGTAAAGTGTTGCTTTCTATCGGCAAAAACGAAAACTAGCGATGTTCGGTAGCGTTAAACTTTTCCGGTATATGTAACTTGCAAGCTTCATTTTTTATCCGGTATTACTTTTCAAAAATCATTTGAAAGAAGTTAATTGATATTACTACATGATTTTTATGTTGTCATTTGGAATTTCCAGCACGCATGGTTGTGTCTGAAATATAATTTTTAATTCCTGGAGATATGGAATAGACACTTAAAAACTGGGAGAACTTGAACTTTGAAAATTAACATTAAATGCATTGATACCTGCCAAATACTGAAGTTTGGAAGTAGGTATTGATTCTGCTCTGCGGCATGAGGCACCAGCACATGATGCTAGCCCTCAGTGATAGGGCGTAGGAATACGTCGACCCTGCTGTCTCTAGGTCCAATTTACTAATAACATACACTGGCTTTGTGTGAGTTCACATAATCGAGTTTTATTGTTGCTTGAACAGGTTAACTGGTACATGAACTCAAGAGACAAACTCCCTCCCTTTTCCCATGTAGGCTACGTATGGTTTGACGCCGCGACTGGCGTTCGGTGGAAGGGGGGGGGGGAAGATTCTTCGCACTTGGTGTAGAACTACTTATCTGACACTGCAGCGCTGAATTCCCTCGGCTGGCGGCTTGGAACTGCTCTCGAACTTGGTGGGCGTCTCGGCGCCTGGCTTCGAAGTTCCTTCTTCCCGGGTCCAATGCAGGGCTCTGCGTTTGACGAAGTCTGACTGACTTTTCTCGGATGCTTCCCGCCGCACGTCCCGCTTGACGGCCTCCGACTGAGGTCGACGTCGTGATGCATTCTCGATCCTCGACTGACTCCGGCTGACTGACTGACTGCTCGATCCGCGACTGACTGATTCGACGTCTCTCCACTGACTGCCCTGTTGCTCCCCCCTTCGTGTGGTTTTGTAGCGCCCATCACCATATTCGTCTCTGCTGCACGTGTCCGGAGTGCTTGTCGTCCCTCTGGGTCATAAAACACGTGGCCGCTGCTCGTGTGGTCCGCAGCTGGCCTGGCGTCGTCCCTTGGTTCTGGCCTGGAAGTTTATTGTCCCGTTCTGCACGCACGTCCGCTAAAAGCTCTCATGGTTTATTGCGGTATAAGCCCGGGACAGGCGCAGCTGGTGGTGGGATCTCGGTGTCCCTTGGGCAGCTGCAAAATGCGGCTGTGTCCGCGCCCTGGTGCTTTCCGTTGTCTCCGGATGTCGTCTGCACATGCAGGAACAGTTGCACGTGCCGAAACCTTTGGTAGCGTGCCTTAGCAGCTGCGAGGCTCCTGGTGTCCCTCTCCCGGCACGTCCACAAAACCCTTAATCCTTATTGTGGTCGTCCGGCTGCGAGCTCCGCCAGAGCGTGTATTCTGACGAATAAAATATAGGGACGCAGAATGCGTCAGCATTTTAAAAGTGCAAAAGTTTTGTATTATTACCGGACATTGAGAATTATTATGATTAATACTATTTTGTTGTTGATGTTAAGAATATTTTACGGGAACATATCATATTTTCAGACGAGTGGATATGAATAATGATCGACCAAATGAAAAGTTCATAGACTCATTCCAAGAAATGTATACCAAACACGCGCCAGTAATCAATTAAATAGTAAATCACAATCACCAATGAATATATATGCACAACAAAACCCTGTTTGCATGAATGAAAATGAGTCACTGAGAAACATGTTTATTTACCCGAAACATGAAAAGTTCAAGAAAACAAATGTAATAGGTATAAAACAATCGAAAATAATACCTTGAATTCCAACATAATAACGCTCATATTGGTAAAGAAAATTCTTACAAAACAAATTTTATCGAAAAAATTGCAGAAAAATTGGTAAGAAGATAAGATGAAACTAAAAAAAAAAAAAAATACTTTGGAAGGCATTGTGTTTCAAACAAAGAACAGCACAGAAATAGTAGACCCCACATACAAGACACGGATATATAAACTATAGGGTATTCACGGTAAAGTGAACGTTTTTGAAATCAACCTTTGAGAATTGTCACTTCCTCTATACCTGCAGACATTTCTACGAGCACATAGCAAAGCGTGCTCCCTACGAACTTGGTAGCGATGGATAGAAAGTAGGTCTATATAATAACGATGCAACAAAAGTGTTAAAATGAATATTTGTCAATACTAAAATGAATTGTTTTATATTCAGTTTTCTAAATGCCTGCAAGTGTAAGAATTAGAAAATTAGTTAAATATTAACTTTTCCATTCATTTACACGGTTTCACTTCACTGACGCATGAATAAAGTGATCAAGCCAATGTCAATTTTAATTTTACAGTTGCTGGAAGAATACACAATGTGCATATAATTAGATCTTAAGCAGGGCTTTCGAAAGTGCTCAGTTTACCGTGAACAGCCGTTACTATGCTTTCCTTTTTAATTGCAAAAACGTGAAAATATGTATGTTTTCCTTCCCTTTGATGTTATTACGGCGTCAACCCTTCAAGGTACGCTGGTAAACAGCTGATAGGACGTTGCCGTTCATCTTGTGGTATGGTGAATAATTGACGTCTGTCTAGTTGTCGCGTGTGTCTGAAATGCAAACTACGCACCAATTAACACCATTAATGATCTATTGTATTGAAGACGGAGATTTGAGCAGGCGGTTTATATAGTTAACCTGGCTGTCTTCAAACAACGCAATTTACATTGTCAATTAACACGGTAATTATCACACTGAAAGCAGGAAAGCACTAATTACAAACTGTTTCCACAGTGTAGGAAGCATGTTATCGTCAGGATGTAATCATACTTGTGAGAGCTCATCGACCCGTCGCACACAAGGCCGGATTGCTCATTTACGAGGACAAAAATGAAAAATTTCGTTGCTTTAAAATAAAACAAAACACTTGGTATTAGATGGTAGAATAGTAAAAAGACAGAACCGCAATAAAAAAGGTCCGAGGAAGCAACACAATAGCCAGTGCTGGCGCTCTTTGCCACACTGTTTCTCGCACGGCAAGCGTGAGCCAGTTGCGCCCATAACTTTGACGTAGTATCTACGCATGTGTTGTGTTCTGTGTCCGAAAATAGGGAAGTTTAAAACATGGAAGGTGAAGCGTCAGGTGTGTATTTATTATTATCATTGGTTTTTGTCAATTGTTTCAATAAATCAGGTAGTTATATCGGTTTGAAAAAAAGACATATTTTGTACGAAAAAAAAAAGAAATATAATTTAGTTTGCAGACCTTTCACAAAAAGTTCCACGTAGTTCCATTACATCCTAAGTGACAACAACANAGGTGTGTATTTATTATTATCATTGGTTTTTGTCAATTGTTTCAATAAATCAGGTAGTTATATCGGTTTGAAAAAAATACATATTTTGTACGAAAAAAAAAAGAAATATAATTTAGTTTGCAGACCTTTCACAAAAAGTTCCACGTAGTTCCATTACATCCTAAGTGACAACAACTCATAAGAATTACAAAAAATAAAAAAACCGGTCCCCTTCACTGCCCGTTTATTAAATAAAGCTGTTTATTTCCAGGTAGTAGCGCTCACCTTACTCTGCAGGAGAGGAAGTTTCATAGAAATGAACTGTTTTTAGTGTTAAGAGACGTTCATTTTTTTTTAATGTTCGTCATTAAAATGTAATGAACGATTAGTACAGTACATAGTGGACCAAATAAGCGTAATTGACCCATCTGAGACATTCGTAAAACATTTAAAAGATATCGTGAAAGTGCACGCCTGCTTCAAGGACAAGCACGCAAATTGGCTCAATAAAGAGTTTAAGCTCCCGGAGATGCATACAACGCATGTAACAACCTTACCACAGCTTACTTCTTCGGAAAAAAGGCGAGGAAGACCGAAAAAAGAATTGGAAGTTAGCTGTGACTGAAGTAAGGGAAAAATGCTTAACAGTTATGTCTCGCGTCTTACCCCCGAAAAGCTTTGTTATGCGGCTGAATCAAGTTTGGTAAAATCTGGAAAGAGAACGGCAGCTAAAGTTATGAAACTTGCCATAAATTCTACCCCGAAAAGGTTAAAAAGGATGAAACAGGCCCATATATCTTTTAAAAGTGTTGTGCCTTATAGTGCTGAAGAAGCTTTAGGTCTCATAGTGGATCTAAGCTTAACGAAGGAAGACTATGTGACAATGCGGCTAGGGGCAAAAAAAAGAGCGGCTGATGTATACCCTTCCTCCCATGTGGTGGCAGATGCAAAAAATATATGTTATCCGCTAAATATGGAAATAACAGAAAATGAAGCTGTGGTGCCTTTACAAGATCTAGTAGACCACACTATAAAGAGGCTAGCAGAAGTACAATCAGGCGTTATTTTAAACAATATCCACGAAAACAACGGCACGTTAGATGCCTATTATAAGTGGGGTTTAGATGGTAGTGGAGGGCACAGCATATACAAGCAAAATTTTACCAATAATTCAATTTACGCTGATTCAAACATAATATTATGTACCATGGCGCCTCTGGAGGTCTCAGAAGGAAAAGAAGGAAATAAGAAAATCTACTGGAAAAATCGCACTCCGTCTTCGACCAGATATTGTCGTCCAATTTCGTTTAAATTAAAAAAAGAAAATGACGAGAACACTAAAGAGGAGAATAATAACGTCGAGAAGCAAATAAAGCAATTGACACCTACATCCATTGTTTTGGGAGACAGAACAATCCATTTCAAGCACATTCTGATTTGCACAATGCTAGATGGCAAAACGATAAATGTTTTAACTGAAACAAAAAGTACACAAGCTTGTAACGTTTGCAAAGCCACACCCGTCTTAATGAATGATTTTCAAAATGTTAAAAGGAGAGCAGTTGACACAAATACATAACGATTTGGTCATTCTATCTTGCATGCTCATCTGAGATGCTACGAATGTTTACTACATATATCTTATAAATTAGAACTAAAGCAATGGCAAGCCAGAGGCAAAGAAGCTCAAGAATTGGCTAAAGAAAGGAAGAAAACTATCTGCAACGATTTTTTCAAAGAAATGGGGCTTGTTGTCTACCAACCAAAACAAGTAGGAGGTAATATTAATGATGGAAACACGATTAGAAAGTTTTTCAAAAACCCTGAGCAAGTATCCCGAATAACAGGAATCTCGCAAACGTTGATTGGACGATTTTAAAATATTTTATGTGCAATTTCATGTGGCCATTATATAAATGAAGAAAAATTTGGGGCATTTTGCTATGCCACAGCTTAAATGGCGGTCAGTCTTTATGGTTGGTACAGAATGAGTGCAGGTGTACACAAGATTTTGATCCACGGAGCTGATGTAACAAAATCTTTGCGTTACCCGTGGGACAACTATCGGAAGACGTTATAGAAGCCAGATAAAAATNTTTGGGGCATTTTGCTATGCCACAGCTTAAATGGCGGTCAGTCTTTATGGTTGGTACAGAATGAGTGCAGGTGTACATAAGATTTTGATCCACGGAGCTGATGTAACAAAATCTTTGCGTTACCCGTGGGACAACTATCGGAAGACGTTATAGAAGCCAGATAAAAATACTATAAAAAGTTGAGACAGTCTCACTCAAGAAAGACGTCTCGAATAAATACAAATACAGATATTTTCCACTGGATGTTTATATCTTCAGATCCTATAATTACAAGCAAAAGGAAAAAAACCCAAGAAAACAAAAGTGGTTTTCAATGATGTCGTAGTTGGAATGTTGCGGGTGCCTACATTTCTCAGCGGAGTTGAGGACCATGTGAACGAAGTGAGGATGAATCTGATGAACTCGAGGATGAAATTTAGAGCATATGATTTAAATTAAGATACTCCTTTGTATTCATGTAAATAAATAAACAAAAAAAAACTGTTTTAATTTTTTTAGGGGTAGTGAAACACCCGAGAAAACCTTAAAAGGTTTTTTTGTTCATATCCACATCAAAAAGTTCAAGTTTAAACTTCGCCAAGTCAAATAGTAATATAAAACATAAATATGATTTTTGTCCTCGTAAATTAGCAATCCGTCCTTGTGTGCCTCGATTGAAAATAATTGCGCAAGACCAATAAAAAAGGAACATTCTCGCCATCATACTCTCGCCACTTAATTTCACTGCCGACACAACACACTGGGGAAAATACAGTTTTACAAGCAATACACTCGTCTACACATTTCAGATAATGTACCGCGACTCTACGCTATTTAAGTCTTTCTTTCACTGTTCCACAGTCCAGTGGCACCCAAGACGTCACTGTTAAGCGCTGACAAGAACATCTCGATCCTTGGACTATCACCTGCTGATGAAGAGCCCTATAACTGACCTCTGCACATGGACTGCGATGGAACTCTCTGTAGTATTTGAAATGACTGTCTGACTACTGGATTGCACGCCAAGATTCAGAGTTCACAGATGCTGATTATATATTTTCATGAGCGTACCAGAGCAATGTTTGGGAACAGTGCTTTCATGATGTTTGCAATTTACGGTAGTATTGCTTGTAGTGAATTGAGATACTGGCACTTTTAATTGCTGAGAAATTACTTTAATGTATTGTCTGTATTTAAGGGACTCTTCAGTCATGCACATTTTGAAATCCCACAACTCTCTTATTTGACTTATTATGATAGCAGGGTTACGTTGTTCAAAAGTCGATGTCTTCAAATTTATATAATGTAATACGTGGCAATTTTACTTGTATTAAATGGTTTTCAGTGAATTCTTATATCATGTAGTTTATCGTATGCCATATAGGTCCACATCTGTGTCATATAAGTGCATAAATCAAACAGCAGATGAACTCCAGTGGATTCTGAAAATATCTGTTCCCAAATAACAACTTCTATACTCAAGAATGACCCAATATGAAGTTGGTAAAATTTTGCTTTCAGTGGTGTATTAGAGAAAATCATGGACATGAGTGGTAACATTAAATTAGCTGAATGTAAGAGCCCTGGAAAGACCCCAAATTCAGATAGGTATTCTACCAAGTGTAGTTTGGCAGGTTTGAATGGATGTTGTGGCGCATTGTCCAGCTAGGAGCGACCATACCAGTCAATATTAGCACAGGGCGTGAATTGATATAAAATGCACTGAAACATGTGCTTATAATGTTCACTGGTTTCACACTTTGGTAGATGTGAGAAAGACTCTAATATCAGTTAGAAAATGCATATTATGGGACAGGGGGTTGGCAGTGCAAATTAGAGTATTCGTACGCCATAATGGATTGCATCATGACTGCCTTATGTTGTCATCCTATGGCATCACCACATATGTTCACCACATACAAACTCGATTATATCAGGTATGTGATTTCCCCTGGATTCTCTTTCAATGGCATGCTGAAGAAGGTTAATGTGGAGTTGGAGCTTATTAGTGAATATGGTGTACACTTATTTATCGAGGCTGGTATCTGGGGAGGGGTTGCACAATGCATTAAGTGTCATTGCATGGCAAACAACAAGAGCATTTATATAATATATAATGGCAGCAAGCCAATGGACAGGAACAGGAATGATAATACCTAACAACGGGATTGTTGGCTACATACTTGAGGTAGATGTGGAATACCCAACAGGAATCCATCCCAGTAAATGAATGCCCCCCCGTCCAAACAAATTAAACTCATGACCCCACACTTGAATATAAATATAATTATATTATGAATTACATTACTCTAAAACAGAAGATAAATCGTGGATTGAGGCTGAAGAAGATACACAGAGTACTGCAATTTCACCAAAGGCATGGGAGAGCATTCGGAATGGGATGTAACACAAATGCCTCTCTCTGGAGATGTCGTAGCAGAAGAACTTCCATTACCCTGACCCACAACAAAGTAAAAAATATTATCTAGTTTTTTTAGTTGTTACAGTTTTTCTCCAGCAGTAAACTGTATCATGTGAAACCGGAATATTCATATTGCCAGGTATGTTTTTGATGTCTGGTGGTATATTGTAATCTGTGCATGTTGAATAATCATATTGTCATGTGTGTCGTCAATATCCTATAGAGCGTTGCTGTTCATTCATAGTTCTACCTAATGATGATACTTAAGTACCAAATTGTTCACATACATCTGAAATATTTGCTACTTTGCTTCCCCAATTTCTCATGTGTATTGTACTTGTCCAAGGGGTTTGACGTCTATGTTGAGCATCTGTTCTGGGTTTATAGATATTTACCTGTGGGCTACCAAAGCTTATCCTAGCAGAGTTGGGGATGCGAGATGTCATATGTATCTCATAAATGCTGCAGTGACTGGAGGTGGCATTGTAATTGTATTTCTTCTTTATTTTTACGCTGTCACCAACTTCTCTTTTTTTCCACCTTTTTATAGACTCTACCTCTGTTGCTGTTTTATTTCTGTGCGTTCCTTCGTCCACTTTAATTTATTTTTAGGTGGGAATCATTTATTGCCTCGTAAGCGTACACTTGCAGCGTAATTGGAAATTTTTAAGCAAATAAATTGACCACCAAATAAATTCCCCACATAATAAATATAAAAATATCAGTGGCATTTGCTGCCCAAGTGTATAGCCCTCGGTTCCAAGTTTGAGGAGTTATGTGCATGGTTGTTTGACACTCATGTGAAACAAAGTGTGAGGGCGATATACATGACAACTCCCTGGGCAGCGATGAACGAGACCTACCTTCCTTGAGACAGCCACTTAAGAAAGATATATTATGTTTGTAAATGTAACTTTAAAACATGTTTTTAATAAATAACTTTTTAAAAAATTAATCTACTGTTTGTGAGACATTATTTCATCATCTTAGTCGTCACTACGCTTAACCGCTAATTAAATGTGGACCAAAATATATTTATACACATTTTAAGAATAATTGCGTGGTTCATGTTCGTAAATACTTATTATTATATGTCCTGCTTTCGTGTTTTCATTTACATGTGCTTAATTTTTTGGAGGAAATAAGCATATGCCAATATAAATATTTTTTTAATTTGCCACAAATTGTTTTATTACCCTGGAATGAAATAATCATAATCTTCTAATTGGTACTACAAATAATGTGATGCGGAAAAGAACATATACATACATACTTTATGGAAAAAAACATTTTCTCCTCCGACTCCTCCTCCTCTTCGTCAGACCTTAACACATAAAAAGTAATTTAATTAAATATGGCGTAAATATTTATGATATAATGTAAATTAAATTAATCACGTTTAATTACATCATAGAATACAAATATACAAATAATTATTAATTAGAAGACATATTGTGATGTCAGAAATTGTATTTTTGAGGCTTACCGACCTCNAATTAAATGTGGACCAAAATATATTTATACACATTTTAAGAATAATTGCGTGGTTCATGTTCGTAAATACTTATTACTATATGTCCTGCTTTCGTGTTTTCATTTACATGTGCTTAATTTTTTGGAGGAAATAAGCATATGCCAATATAAATATTTTTTTAATTTGCCACAAATTGTTTTATTACCCTGGAATGAAATAATCATAAACTTCTAATTGGTACTACAAATAATGTGATGCGGAAAAGAACATATACATACATACTTTATGGAAAAAAACATTTTCTCCTCCGACTCCTCCTCCTCTTCGTCAGACCTTAACCATAAAAAGTAATTTAATTAAATATGGCGTAAATATTTATGATATAATGTAAATTAAATTAATCACGTTTAATTACATCATAGAATGCAAATATACAAATAATTATTAATTAGAAGACATATTGTGATGTCAGAAATTGTATTTTTGAGGCTTACCGACCTCNGCAAATATACAAATAATTATTAATTAGAAGACATATTGTGATGTCAGAAATTGTATTTTTGAGGCTTACCGACCTCACTCTCCCGAGATGAAAGACATATCATAATTGTAATATAATTTATTAAAAAAAATAGATAGTATTTGTTTAATGATGACGGAAAGTTTGTTATAATGTGTATAGGCCTATCACATTAAAAAACCTCCTTTACTACATGTCTCGGTAGCCAAATGGTGTAAGGCATCTGTATGCCGACACAAGGTTCCCGCTAACGATCACATTCTCTCCAGATAACTTTTTGAGCTGTGAAGATATAAAACGGCGGCGATAGGGGTGAGAGTCCTACATACGGTATATGGAACATGAACTTAAGTCCTGCCATCATCTTCACCAGTGCCCCTAGCAGATGGTATTCGAACGAAGACAGGTAACTGGGAAACAAGCTGGACGATGGAAGACAGAATGCCATTAGAGTGCAGCACTCCTGACGGTCAGCAATCTAACAAGTGGAGAGCAGGCGACAGAATGCGTAATCAGCACCCTTGGCGGGAGAAGCTGTAAGCTGACTGGAGTGGTGACGACATAAGGGATGATATCATAGTGAGTGCACTGAAAAAAAAAAAAAAACTTTGTGGCGGCCACAAAATGTTTTGTTGGTGTTCACCCTGCCAAATTATTTTGTAGTGAACAAAACTATTTTTCATTGTCAGCACTAAACTTATGTGGCCACTAAAAAATTATTTTGCAGTGGTTACACACATTTTGTGCTCACTAGAAAATAATTTGGCAGGGTGAATACCGACAAAATATTTTGTGCCTACCACAAAGTTTTTTTTTAGTGTGAAATCATCAGGGATGATGGTGGCGGTGACGCAATCCAAGATGTAATCTGGGTGATTCAATCCAAGATGGCAGACGCATTCCTGAATCCCCACCACCACCCCTTGACAAAGAACATAAATATTCCAACTACTCTTAATGCATGCAGCTGACCACATATTTACTGATACCACCACCATATAGTCTCATCCATTTTCGACATGTGGGATTAATTTAACACGCGACCACTTTAGATTGTCCAGATAAGTTGTAAATGTGAATTGTTATATCAGACTATAGGTTTATTCTCCCTAAATGTTTATTTTCGGCGTTTCTAAGGACAGACTTGCATCCATTTGTGCCTTTCAGTTAGCAGAGGTTCTTGCATTAGACGTGAGCTCCTAAATAAAGCCTATATCATTCAGGGTATGTAAAATGTAAAGCCCTCACACCGATTTTCGTTGAGGCTCCAGCATTGAATTACGGCGTTATTTGAAACTTTCGACGGTTACGCTGCTTTTGCACGAATTCTTACATCGTCGAGGTGCATAAAACCTTGTCATTTTGAAAGTAAAAATCCAATTTTCGCCTCTATTGTCTGAACACATTTACTCATCTCACGAGCTCCTTCTATTACATGATTTTTAATATCAGTTACATCATGTTGACCTGACATCCTTACGACGTAAGTAGTTCTATAGAGTGCCTATGTCACTTTATGTACGTAGCTAGCAGATGCAGCATTTGACACACATGCTCGGTAACGCCAGTTTTCTGAGACATTATACCTAACGTCAACCAAAATCTAACGTCACCCTGAATCTGACAATATGTGATTAGGAGTATTGGAAGCTACAATATTTACGTCAACATAATTTTAAAACGGGATATTCATGACAAATTGTAACAAATTTATTTTCCTCAAGAAAGTCATGCGCTTCTCCAGAACACAGCAAGAAAGCTGAAAACTCTACTAACTGCGATGCACACATAACTAAACGACATTAATACACCGTATCAAATAGCAAACGGGACTGTAGTAGTAAGAGAGCACGTTAACATGTTAGGGCAGGAAAGAGACTTAATTCGGTACTGTGTAAGAGAACAAGTTCAGTAAGCTATTTAATAAATACTTCAAGAGAACAGAACAAAAATAACACAAGAAAAGTGCCGAAATATTATTTAAAGAATTGTAGGTAAGAAAATGGACGTCTTTTCTTTAAAAAAAAATATGGGAAATGTTCTTATTTGGTATAAAAAAACATTCTTTATAAAATACCACTATTAGAAGTATAAATTAAGTCGACATTATAAAGTCTTGACCTATTTCTGTATTATCTGATCCGAAAGAATTTTCCATTATTGTAGGAGTTGTTGATGAGTAAAAAAGACTGCGTCTACACGCTATATTATTTCATTCATAAACATCATTATTTGTAAACTTTATGCTCCTTAAAATACCTGTAGCAGTATCCAGTGGAGGGAAGAGTACACCTCATGTTTTCAACCACGATATAGCGGGTTAGAGTGTTATCTACTTTATGGGTTGTTTACAATATTATTTATCGCCATAATAATGAAATTGTAGTATAACGTTTAGAGAAAGAGCTTAATGCAGTGATATTTTAATTTTAGATCAATGATAATATTGAGATTAGAATTACGGCGACCATTTTTTTTAAATTCTGATTTATCTTTTATACATTGATTTTTAATACATTATATTATTGTGACAACTGGCGGTAATTAAGCCATTAACATTGTCGTAAAACTGCAATCAAAGTTGTGTGTATGGTGCTTCTTATTGCTCGAAGGCTCTCGGGAGACAAAATATAATGACTACGATAACAGTTAAAAGTGCGGTGTTTAGTTTCACGGAAAACATAAGGCCTCCAGAAATGCAACCTTACCTGTGTTTCATTTAACAGGTTCCTTATTGGTATGTATGGGAAGGAATTGCTGGATCTAGTGTAGCTGAAGTTAGAGGAACTCTTTATTATGTGACATATTTGGTTACTAACAAAAAACAAGTGACGAGAAAAAAACATTATATGATATTTGCTTTATATATTTTAGAATAATGACTCGATGATTATGTACAAAATATTATCTACGTTATGACTCATCAATCCCATTTACCCATACGCCGCTTGTGTGGAGAGGGAGATGTGTAAAAGGCAGCCATACGAAAACACCGCACACACACCGTTAAAAATATACAAACACTAACAACATATTTAAAAAAAACATCACGTCAAACATATATTAGAAGGCAAAATACTTCGCAGTGCATCTTTGGTCCCTGCGCAGTATACAACTTATCGCACACTTGGGAATAGAGGGTTGCAGCCAGGCGGTGGCAGGGCACACGTTCCGGAGCTGCGATCGACCAGGCAGAAAGTCGTTACGCAACCAACGATGATGAATGGCGCCAGATGACGGACGAAAAATCCAGACAACTAATCAAAGGCTATCAAAGCCGCATGACCCAGTCCAGAAGAAAAAAAATATAAAAAAATTAATAAGAACTGAGAAAGAGGGATAACGACAAATTCAGAACGAAGCGGAGAGATTTGGGTGGCCCTTAACATCGTGGTATTGAAGGCCTATGAGGTGGTGAAGTGAGGTGAGCATGGAGCAGCGCCGGAATGCAAGGGCGGGGGAAATGGGAGATCGCCGAGAAGGCCCGCTGACCAGCGGCATCGGCCGACACGATTCCCTCTTGCGAAAATCCGGGAGTAGCCCGGCCGGAGATTGAACCCGGTTCGTCTTGGTGGGAGGTGGGCAGGCTAACCACTCATCCACCGCGGCCCTCCAAAAATGGGGCGCTTTGTAATAAAGATTAAGGTGAGACATGAATTTTCCGAAAATCGTGCGCAGAATCATATTACTCTAAAGTATTCGTGAATCGTGGTGAAAAATTTAGCAATATTATAAGTGTCCGGAATCTTTGGAATCATCTCTACACCCACATATCTACTAAAAAAACGCAGTAACCATACTTAAAAGGTTTTGCGTCTGCCAGGTAACGATACATTTCACCTAGCAGGCAATCCTGGTCAGAGTCACTTTGATCAGGGGGTTAGAGGGAAGAAATACACCCAACAATTAAAGTCGATTGCTGACATGACGATCCAGAAAGGGAAGTGACGGAAGAAGAGAGAGAGAGAGACGTAACAATAATGGGGGTTTTCATAAATACGCAGAGGTAAGTAAATTACAAACGCATCCACAGTTATTTTTGCCACAGACTTATCAAAATTAGCACGCTGCGTTTATTTCCACCTGTAGCAATTGTCACATGAACGAATATATTGCTGCACATCAGCTTTTGAAGTTAGTTAGGCATAATTAAGATAAACGTTTGGAAGATCTTATTCGCTCTCAAGTGGCCTCCATAAACTGAAACATGAAAGCACTTCATAGCAATACAATGCAAAGATTCAGGAACCACAATTTTCCTCACTCGCTCATTTACTCCTGTAACTCATACAGTAATAGGTGTACAGGATTTATCTAAAATACAATTAAACATGGGATACGCATTCAGGACATACAGAGGAGGCGGAAATGTTAATGAACATAGGCCCGTTAATGCTTCTGTTTATTGCTAGAGCCGTAACCGTGTATACTGAGAGACAATGGATTCCTGTTTTGTGGAACGCAATATCTGCGATCGCGTGCACAGTACATAACACACAATATGTACGTAGTGGTAGTGCATGTTAGCGGTATCTGACGACGTGTGGACGTACGTATCCGTGGACATTTCGAGCACATGTTATGAGACACGTGCCCATGATGCCTGCTACAACCTGTGCTATGCATGCTCATGTTCCGCAATTTTTTATTGGTTTGTGCGTTTTGCATTGTTATCGTGACAAGCGTTCTGGTGCAGTTTTTTTTGTGTAATGTGTCGTTATGGCTCTCCACATAATAGGGGCCCTGTGTCTCTTATTGTACATGGTAATGACTCTAGCAATAAACAGAAGCATTTCCGGACGTGCTCATTGACATTTCCGCCTCCTCTCCATGCTCTGAGAATGTACTCACCGTTTTGATGTGTATTTTTTTAGATACAACCTATATATATATATATATATATATACACACACACACATGCACATGGGTTAACTACAGTACACCGGCGGCAATATTAGTCCACAACTGAACACACCACGATTCATTAGCTTGAGTATCCGCAATGTAACGAAACACTCCGGAAATTCCTGAATAATATTTAATGCCACCTTGCTTTTTCAACCCCTACCCAAAAGTCCTTAGGATCATGCATGGGTAAAAATGTCGGCTACTTTATTATCAACGCCGCAGATATGAAATATCTTAAAATGGAACTGGAAAAATCAAAACACCCAACAACATAATTTTCCTGACTTAGCGCGTGATTATTACTGGGGCACACAAATGTCTATGCAAATCATGACCTATGATTTACATATATACAAGATAATGTTCTGCGAAGGGTAATAGTAAGCTTCCATACCATAAGCAGTTAAAATTACTTTTCTAATAAATAATAATTTGTTTTTCAAATTGGGTTAAATATTTTAGCTAAAATTTTAACTTTTAACTTACCTGGCGATCACAGTTATCACAGCGCAAAAAATGGTCTTTACCACTCACTTAAATTTCTCACGGTATATAATGTTTCTCATTTGTTTATCTGCGCAAAAGGCCTTCTATATACTAAGCATAAACTTGAAATATAAAACGGCGCATAAAATCGGGCAATCACAACACAGGCGGTGAAGAAAGTTTCCTCTTTAAAGTCTGAAAGGTATACTCTTAGTCTGAACCACAATGGAATCCCACATTTGTAAAAATAGTTTAAAGGCGCCAAAGTTACTTAGATAAGAGAAAGGAAACAACAAATGACTGCAATTGAACTTATATAATCATACTTTATGTAAAATAAATAAAATGAAGCTACCAAAAGAAAAGTTAAAATGTGTAAGAAATACAGACCCAGTGACAGAAAAGCAAATGAAATGTTTTCATTAGGTATTATTGTTTGAAAATATCCCTTTTGGGTTTACTATGTATGCGTTGATAATATATTTTAAAAATACACCCCGAGGATGAATAAGACTGCGTGCATCCTGAAGTAGTTTTATTCAATGTAAACTTTAGATTTTATGTCTGCTTAGTAAAAGTAAATATGTGCGGTTTACATTTAAGCGAAAGTTGCCTTAAGATTTCAATTTTAATATATGGTTATCAAAAACACACAATAGGTAAAATTCTGCGTGTGCCTTTTTCTTAAAATACATTTTTTTCGATCATCTTATGCTTTTGTATAGATTCGTAGTTATATTTATACATAAATGTAAAAAAAAAAAAAAAAAAAAAAATTGTCAGTAGTTAAATTTTAAACCACGTAACTAAGAGAGAAATTAGTTTTGAAAAAAAGTGGGAATCATTATTACATGTGTACTTAGGTATATTAATAGGTCTGTTTCCACAATATTATCACAGTAAGAGATGCACAGTACATTGCAGTTCACTATCGCAGTACTTCGGAAAGAGTAAATTTTTGCCGTTTCAAAATTTAAAAATATTAAAGTTTTCTAACGCGATGGAAATTTTCACTTTTTCATTTACATCATTTAATGAAAACATTTTTGAAGGGACTGAAATTACACAAAGGTCTTTTAAAAATTGTCCGTGACAACACGAGCAATTTCCGTCGAAGGGGGACACCTCCTCCCCCTGAGGGAAAACGCTTCCAAAACACGGGACCTGCGGACCGCTCTCAGCACGTGTCCAATCGCGTGTTTATTGGACGGCGCAGTGGCTGCCAAATTGGCGTGTCGTTGCCACGCGATTGGCCATCACGATCCCTCGGGTGGTTAGAGAAGGGAGGGAGGTGAATGCGGCGTGCCACGAGCCCGACCAGGGGTGGGGAATTGTGGTGAGATTTACCTCACCCTCTGGCCGGCCACCCTCCCCTGGTCCGCAAGCCCTCAGACCGCTGACGGCCGTCCCGGAGACGTCGGGGCTTCATCATGTAGTCCATTCACGATAACTCACAACCTTCCTGAAGCCATGCTGAAGTTTGGCTTTCTGGGTATTCTCCGTCTCGTGCAAACAAAACCTAACTAAGTCTAAAAAATGACACCAAAGCGACAACGCACCGCATTCGTGCTCACTCAATTTAATAATATCATGCATGAGAACTATGTATCGCTTAGGCAATAACACGCCTGTTGCTATGCTTTCATTTATGTTATTGATGAACGGTAAAAAAACATTTATACATAAAACGTAAGTAACATTTTAATTTAACTAAAAATAAGACATTTGAATGCTAACAGACGTATAAAATCCTTGTGATACATGACGCATTTAGGAAGCAACTAAATACACTCTACATAGCAAAATATTTTTAATGTTTGATTTGAAAAAATTGAAGATATCGCGAATAAACTAAATATGAGGTAGACCAAGATTCCTCTTCTTCACATGCACCCAACATTGCCTCAACCATGGCTGATACAACTGTGAAATTCGTGTTTACATTATAATTTTCAACAGATCTGGCATTTTGTATGAATAAAGTACTTTGACTAAATTGAATATATACGACGTGTTACTGAAAATCACCGAAAAACTCCGGAAAGCTATTCCTGACAAAAATACTACACGGAAATGTATGTGACACCATTCCTTAAAGTGATTATTAAGGGGGCTATCCGCCCTCAAAGATAAAATTTTGAAATTATTTTCGTTACAAATATTAGGAACTACTTGAGATTAAGCAACAAATCGGCGAATAGTGTTTTACAGAACGGAGATCTTACACCTGTGAAAATGCAGTTGGCAATATCATCCCACTTCATTAGGACAATGGGGGTTGCCATTCTGTGTTTTGTTTTGAATCAACACCCCTATTTTCCTAATGAAAGGGGATGACATTACCAAACCACACTTTCACTGGTGTAAGATCTCTACCGAGTTGTTGCTTAATCTCAAATAGTTCCTGATATTTCTAATGAAAATCATTTCAAGATTCAATTTTTGAGGGCCGTAACTTCCTTAATAACCAATTTATGAAAAGGTGGTCCATATATTTTCGTCAGGAGTAACCTACCGGAGTTTGTCGGTGTTTGTCAGTAACAAGTTGTTTACATTCTTGTGGCATTAAAATTCAGTTAGAAAAATAAAAAGTGTACAAATGCCTGGAAACGCTTACTTAAACAGTGTTCTGACCTCAAATCGTATCCACGTTGTGATTGATGGTGCTATTGGCAGAATAGCAGTCGAATGTCGGGACACAGAGAGTGGGTAGCGCGCAGCTCGCATGAGCACTCTGTCCGCACTCCCCCCTATACAGACTTTATTGGCGCTAACGGGGAGGCGATGTTCGCGTGCGATCCGCCAGTCCGGGACGCGCCGCATCGACCTGCCGACAGGTAGCAGCACTGGCCACGAACCGCTGGCCACCGCGTTATTAGCGGCAGGGGGAGCTCGGGCGCCCGGTCAAATATTTGCAGTGTTCTTCACTCGTCCTGAACAAGATATTTCCCCTGCACGAGCCGCCCGCCAGCTCAGCAAGATAAATACTCGACGAGCCAACAGAGCGCCTGCAGGACAAATATTTGACCTCCCCCTCCCCCTCCCAACGACAACCCAAACAAGACACGTTCTAATCCAAACTTCTGGCACTGTGACACTGGCCGCGCGCAGTTCCTTGTTACGTTTTATCCTCGCTGAAACTCCGCCCTGTAAGCGAATGCACTGTTACAGACCGCGAGGTACTTCTTATGGCGCCACAAACTCTGGGGCTTGTACAAAATATACGCTTGTTTAATTAGCAATTTGCCGCTGCGGTGAGGAAGTGATAAAAGTCTTCGCAAAATTTTCTAGTAGCCGTAGTTGAGGGCCGAAAATAGCTGCAAGAATTAGGTACGCAACAGGGAGGTGAATTGAAACTATCGACGTACTACATTAGTTTATCAGAAGCTACACTAACTGCCCGGGGAGCATAAATGAAGCACTAAAACCTTTCCCTGTGCAGAAAAAAAGTTTTCTGATGACTAAACCAAATTTTCTGTTGTCAGCCACACATTTTTGTGTCGGAATAGGATTCAAAGGGAGAGAGGAAAAAGACTTGAGCGGTTCTTAACTTCGGGGTCTTGAGAGCCAATGAGGGTGAAGTGAGGCGATTATGGAGCAGAGGCAGAAATGGAAGTACGGGAAAAACAAGAGATCCCCGAGAACACCCGCGACCAGCGGTATCGTCCGACACGATTCCCACTTCCAAAAAACTCTTGAGTTACCCCGCCGAGAATCGAGGGGTTGAAGGTGAATTGTCTAACCACTACACCACCGAAGCCCCTGATAGGTCCCAAGAAAATGTTTAGCACAAACACACAGATATATTCATATATATAAACGTATATATGTATATATACGTGTTTATATACATATATAAAAGTATATATATACATAAATATACGTATATATACACTATGATTCACAGCACCCGTTACGCCCTTTTTCTCAGAAACAACACGAAATCGGGGGTTCTAGAAAAAGTGTGATAACTACACCCTGTATGAAACATCGATTGGTAGTAATCCCCGAACATACTGAAGGTAGGGTATGGGGGTGAGTTTTGATATTGCAAATGGGAATGTTGGTCGAACAAGGGTATCGTTCGATATATAGTCGAAAAGAAAACAACATTTACAGTGACACTTACATAGTTTACGCACAATAACTCATCTATGCATATGATTTGTGACGTGCGTAATTTACGCGCAATGAAAATTGATCTCAAACGTGGTTTTCTTACTACAATCAAAAGGAATTCAACGAAACATGTTTTTCTGGCGTGCATACCTAGTGTACGTACAATCGTAAACACGTCGAGTGTACTGCAAATACCGGTATGGTGTGAGAGAACTACCGTGAACTGGGAACTTGGAACACCCATCCGCACACAGCACTCTTCATAAGTGTCCTAAATGTCGACCAACCTGTATCAGACACGACTCTACTCTCCGTCTTACATTCGCGGATGCTCGGCGGACCTCATCACTGATGAGAGATCCACATGCTGCTCTGATTCTGTCATTCATGCAATGTAAAACGAACGACTATCTGCATGAATGAACGATCAATTGTCAGATATAGTGCAAGTAAAACCTGCAGATCCTCTGAGTGGTAGATGGCTTATCTGCTTACTGCTTAGTGCTGCCTTATTCTCCGCGATTCTTCGGGAACAGTGTAATAATAACAGTTAAGTTTATCCAATTATCATTGGTTGTGCGTAAACTATGCACGTCAGTACACAATGTGCGCAATTAGGTTTTGCCGGTTGGAGTGTGAGGCTCGCTATGATACGAGCAGTGACCTGTGTGCCTTACTGCATGGACTCGTGCAGTAGATATTAGACTGTTTCCGAGCAAAAGCGGAGAATAATGCAGCACTACGCAGCAAGCAGATAAGTCATCTGCCACTTACAGAAATTACAGGTTTTGCATGCAAGTTAACTGAAAATCGAAAGGTCGTTCATTCGACAGTCATTTGGTATACATTGCAACAATTAATCGTGTGTGTTTTTTCAGTGACAGACATTGCCTTTTTGAATGGAATGCCGTTTACAAGCAAAGAAGCATTTCACATTCTGATGAAACTAAAGGAATGTCATCGGAACTGCAGAGCTGCTGCCCGTTTGTATGCAGAGATATACCCACAGCGCATCCATCACTCGTAAAATGTATTCCAGCGTCTTGCATTTCGCGTGCGCACAACCGGACTAGTGCAACCGACACGCAACAAACGTCGTCGCATCAGTCGACCTGTGACAGACTAGAGGTCTGTTGATGTACTTGCTGCCATGGTAGTTAATCCTCATGATTCTACAGGGACGATTGCCTGCGACTCACGATTGTCTCAAAGTAGAGTGTTAAGAATCCTCGCTGATTATCGTTTACATCCGTACCATGCACAGCTGCACCAGGAACTAGGGAATAGTGTGTTTCCTAAGCGCATTGATTTCTTCAACTGATAATTGAGCAAGGACCGTGCTTTCTATCACAGCATTTTGAGGACTGATGAGGCCACATTCAAGAGTAATGGTGACGTTAACACACACAATGCTCATTACTGGTCTGCAGTCAACCCAGATTGGCTCAATCAAGTGGATAACCAGCATGTGTGGAGCCTTAATACTTGGCGTGGCCCTCTCGGACATCGTGTAATAGGGCCAAATCTGTTTGAAGGGCAATTGAATTGTGCAGCGTATGCAAACTTCCTAGAGAATTTTTGTATCAGCTCTTCGAAGATGTGCCTCTCGCTCTGAGATTAACTCTGTGGCTTCAACAGGATGGCTGTCCTGTTCACTTTTCAAGCAGAACTCGGCTAGTTGCTGACATGTAATTCCCCAGAAAGAGGATTTGACGAATGGGTCCTGTAGCTTGGCCACCATATTCTCCAGACTGGTCCGCAAACGATTTATTTTTACGGCGGGGAGGGGGGGGGAATTAAAGCCATCGTTTACGGCATGCGTCCAACAACGAGGAAAGACATGAAAGATAGGATCAGAGTAGCATGCGGATCTCTCAGCAGTGCTGAGGTCCGCCGAGCATCCGCGAACGTAAGGAGAGCAGAGTCGTGTCTGATACAGAGTGGTTGACATTTAGACCACTTATGAAAAGTGATGTGTGCGAATGAGTGTTCCCAGTTCCCATTTCACAGTAGTTCTCTCACACCATACCGGTATTTACCCGACTTTCTTTTGATTGTACGTAAACAAGGTATTCACGCCAAAAAACATGTTTCGTTGATTTACATTTGATTGCAGTAAGAATAGAAATAGTTTTCGTTTAGTTTCATTGTGCGTAAACTACTCATGTCACAATCCATATGCTTACGTGTATTATTTTATTGTGGTTAAACTATGCACATCATAAACATCTGTCATAGTAAATTATGTATATTTTTTGACGATCTATCCAACGATACCATATAAGATCCCTGTTCCTATTTGCAATTTCAAAGCTCACCCCCGTACCCCTGCCGCTGG
>NQII01001022.1:179412-225572 GCA_002778355.1 Clitarchus hookeri | reverse complement strand
TTAAGTGTTCAGTGGTAACGAAAAATGTACTTTGGTGATCATAAGTAAATTCAGTGTGTTGATAAGCAATAATTAATGTTACGATACTGATAGAAACACTGGCTACTGTGGCTCACAATAGTGTTTTGCGGGTTGCTGGCTTTGGTACTGAGGTTAGGGTTTACGTCCCGTAGAGAGTAGGCTCGGAGAAGTAAACAGCCATGGCATTTTGTTAACGAAGCAGCGATGGCCTGGAGTCTTTTCTATCAACCGAATTGATGAATGTTGGACCAGGAATCAAGCCCGGGAGCACTCTCATGAAAGTTCAGTGTTTTGGCATTGCGCCGCCTCGCTCGGTGTTGAAATATTGACTTTATCGTGCACATACCACTAACCTTATAATTGGCACACGCCACAAAGTCTGAACATTTCACGTCATGGAAATGTTACGTACTGGAATTATTTATGTGCAAAATTTTCTTACTTAAGAAACCACGTACGCTTGGTGGGGAGTAGTTTCAAGTGCCTGCCAACAGTATCTGGTTTTCGGTATTTCGGTAAGCGTATTACAGAACGAGTTCATATCTACTGAGTTTCCATAACATAATTAGTCTTGTTGAAGTATTTTGCTCTCAAGAGCGTATTTAAATACTCCCCTTACGCTCTATATAACGAAATAACTTTTAAGAACCTTATGCGATAGGTGATGATCGACTCTTAAAGCACATACGATGTTCCACATGAACCAACTGTGCAAAAATTTTTAATTAAAATTCTTTAAAAAAGTGTTAAAAATTTGTGTAGTGTGAAATAACAAGCATACAGTTGTAATCTTTTACAAATAACATGGATTATGTTATATGTAATAATAAAAGTATTATTTGTCAATTTTTAACTTTGAGATGAATTTTAAACTTGAATGCAGAGGGAAAAAAAATGGCTGACGTTTTAATGCTGAGAAAATCGGGCGAATGCATGTGTAACAATTTTTTTTACCAAAATGTTTGAAAAAAAAATGAATGCAATCGTATAATTAAAAGAAGCTTATTTCCGTGCTCCCGTCTTAAAATTTATTCCAAATATTACGTTACACATGACAAAACTTGCGGGAGTTTTTTACTTCATTAACGTAGACTACAGTCAACGCAATTGGAAATAAAAATGGTGTGACTTTTTATCTGTAACGAATTAACTAGTAACAGTTTTTCTCGCCGGCGACGTGATTTCGACATGGGTTAACCAATTTGGAGCTCAATAGATTATAATTAATTCTGGTTAGATATCCCAAATTAATTCTATAACCTTATTTGGAAATTACCCGTATTGAGCATCAATGCTCTCTCTTATTAATGCCTTCTTAAATATTAACTTATTTTTGTTTCTTTCCCAAAGAAAACGTAGACTTATGAGATCACTTTCCTCCTTGCCGTTACATGTGTTTTACTTTTTCATTATATACCGGATTATTATTTTCATAATAACGGCAAATAAAACATTTTTTTTTGGTGTTATGACATTTGTCGGAAACAGCTACATGAATCTATTAGCTTCTGCACGTAGCTTAATTTCTTTGAAGAGTTTCAAAATTGTATTTATTTTTGTGCTTTATTTTTTTTTCGCATAAATGCTTGTGTTTTGCAACAATAAATCGCGTCGTGATTTTTTTTAACTAATACTGGTCTACGAGCTGTACATTTTATCTTCAGCGGCTTACCCTGATAATTCGGACACAAATGAAAATTCAGCAGAAAATATGATCACAAAAACATTTTCCACGCGGCACGGGTATTCAAAAGAAAACAATAAAGAGGGACATAACTTAAACATGTTTAAGTTCAGCAATATCGCAGGGACAAAAGTTGTCGGCACAAAGAATATAGAAAGGCAAAGAAACCACTGCTGCCGTGTGACTCGCGTATGAAAAGACCCACATTGATGGCGGCGCCGCACCGTGTGAGTAGATGTAATAGGGAGTTTACAGGCCGCGGCTGCGGCCGCGCTCACCTGGCCAATAGCGGCGAGCTGTATTTTACGCTGCACACGAAGGCTAAGCTAATAACGGCGGGCTGCAGCCTGAGAGCGGTGCACACAAGAGCTCGCGGCTCTTTACGCGCCGCCGACATAAAGAGCGGAACACATGGCCGTCACATGTGCCGGCTATAAACTTGGCCGCAACAGGACTGCCGAGCCAAGCCGGGCCGGCCTGCGCAACATCTGCGCCCTCTCGCGCCCTCTCTCGTTATTTACAGCGCACGCGCCCACGCATGTAATTAGAGTGCGTTCTGCTCCCTGCCCGCTCCCACCGTCGCGCCACGAGCCTGCACGCTTCGTTACATTAATCGCGGCTGCAATAACCCAGCGACAAGTAGGAGGGAGAAACTTTCGCATCTGCGATCGTGAAACCAAGATGTCAAGCTAGGAGCGCCGTTGAATTACGTTGCAGCGCAGAGTACTCAAGAAATATAGTGAAATAGCCGACTGTAAAGCTAGTCGCACACACGAGCAAAATTGCGGTACTGGCCGGCAAAATGTTTGCAAGTCAGTCGCCAGTCAGCGTCTGATAACATACTCGTTAGCGTAAAAGTGCACATTGGGTAGAGCGATCACGCTGGCTGCGCAGAACTAGTCTCCATGTTACACCATTGGACTACTTTTCTGCCAAAACGACTAAATGACGTGGATAGGATTTGAGGTTAGAACACTGTTTATATAAACAATTGCTATGAGATGTTTGTAAACCTCCTGCAACCAACTTGTAATTCAATTAGATTACATTGAAACTAATAAAAGTATTTCATTCATATAAAAGGACTTGTCTTTTTAAAATAAAGTTATGAACGAACATATTCATCACTTTTGAGCATTTGACTCTGTCAGTTGTGTTGGTTTTGAGTAGGTCAATGTTGGGTACATGCGCAGAAGACGATTAGTCGGCCTACCTCATCTTTAGTGTATGCTCGTTAGCTGGGAGTCTAGCCAGAAGGGACTCTTTCTTAGTGAGTAGTAGACAATCAGACGCAAGTATCATGACCAGGGCTGTGGACAGCCAATCAGAGAATGAATACCTACGTATCAAAAGAACTGTCACGCCATTACTTCTCTGTGTTTTCAGAACGTTTGAAATATGTGTATTCACTTTACGAAACCAATATGTGTTCCCATTAAACCGATAAACGAAAAGAAAACACGCTTCAAAATAGGGTGGAATCATACTTTGAATACATCATGCACGTTTAAAATGCTATTTCCGAGCCCTCCATCACAGCAAAAAAAAGTAAAAAGTTTTTTTCCATACCGCCGTATCTCACTGTATACTGGCCCGTTACTATTATCGGGGCCTGCACTGGACGTTTCTTCAGACTTTCTAGTAATAAAATGACTAGGTCACCGCTTAAAGTCCCATAGTTGGGACGCCGGAAACGGACGCCAGTTCAGCGCCTTGCGCATGCGCTTAATGGGACACTAGGTGCGCGTGTCAGTGTCGCCCTTATTGCTCGCCTGCTACTGAGCCTCAACCCCTTTAACATCCCTAGGAAGGTGGCGTCCTTACAGACTTTCGTCAGAAGTCTGGTTGGCAGACACTGGTTGCTCGGAACTGCATACTAAAAAAATATGTATTAGGTTTTTATTATACATTCTGTTGAGCACCAAATATGCATCCTTTCTACACAAGAGAAGAGAGCACACAGTATGTGACCACATACTTATTAATTAATCATTTCCCACGCATCGTGTTAAGTGCAACTCGTAAGAAAATTTCCCACATTGACAGCTTTTGGCACCTAGTGTAATATGTTATCTGAGTGTAAATGAGTGATACGTATGTTTATATATGATATGATATTCTGTATTTATTCTCTTGCAACCTTATGCACTATCAATGTTATAGTGGTTATTTTCCTGTTGCTCAAGGACTTTCAAGGGGGACTGCATAGTCTGGAGGAAAGTATTGTCTCGGCATTCGACTTCCAGGTACTACAAATTAGTTTCTATAAATTAGACGTGTAATGTTTAGTAGTGTATATATCGGACTTTTGGCGCAGGCATCAGGCATCCGGATTCGTATTGACCAGCCATGACGTCACAGGAGAGGCCAGTGGCATTGTCCATCCCCCCCCCCTTTCGCATCCATCATAAGGCCGGTTATGTTCGTCCCCCTCCTCTCCCAGTCAACCCGAAAAACTATTTTAATAAAAAAATTATTTTATAAAAAGTTGATATAATAAAATATTTTATAAAAATATCACTCTAATAATAATTGTTTGTTTGCATAGAAAATAAATGGCGACAGTGTCACTGCAGATCATAATGTTTTTTTTTTTCGATTTACGTATCGGATTTAATATATATATATAAAAAAAGAATGCGAGTTATATTGCTACAATGTTAATGGTGCAAATCATCATTAGGATATATTGATACCCTCCACCACTGACAAGCTACTCTAAGGAGTCAATAAAAAAAAAAAATAAAAAAAAATGTATCCATTCAAATTTATTTTATAACTAAAATGTTTAAAGGTATAAGCAATTAGTGTTATAAATCACCGGACTCGTCTCTTCAAGGAGAATGTGATATTAATGTCATAACGATTATGTAACCCAATGACAGGTCCACTATATTGGATAAAATAAGTATTCCTCCCCTGTTCAACCAATAAGCCACTTCCTCACACTACACTCAGTTTGCATTGACATGTTCGCGAGAGGTAGGTGGCCAGTCGGCCTTGTAAAAAATAATCGTAAAACGGTCAGTCATATAGGAAAAGATGCATTTATAAATAATTAAAATTATCTTATGTAAATTTATTGTATCTTATGTTATAAAAATTGTGAAATATTTCAAAATACAGATTAGTGTATCGAAAATATATTTTTAATGCAAAGTCGGTTTAGAAAATTCAAATTATGTAAAATTTGCTTTTTATTAGGGCAGTTGGTATCAATAAAAAAATAAAAGTTTATTGAGGGAAATGAGGATTTGAACCCACAACCTCTAAAACAATATTCGGGCACTCTAACAATTTTTTTTTAAAGTGGACTTTATTGACCGATAAATTTGCTGTTAGACATAGCGTGTGTAAGGTTTGACAGTGTGTGTTTGTGACGTTTGACATATTCACAGTTCACATGTGCGCGACATGCGAGTTGAAAATCTGCCGGAGAGAAAGCGAGGCGCAAACTCCCGACCCTACTACTTCAAGTCGGCCACTTTGCCCCTGAGCAATGAGGACAGAGATCTGAGCTATGCAAGTAGCAACGAAGAGTAATTTATAAATATTTGATATTAATCGTACTGACGAAGAGGCTGCATTCCTTGTAAAGTTACATAAATATATTAAATATTTCGTTATATTTCATTTATATTAATACATATATGACTAATGACCGCATCATTTGGGAGATATTTTGTTTAATTTATTTAAAGTCAAGCAGTATGTTAAAATATCTCGTTATTATTTTCAGTGGAGGTCTGAATCATATGTGCTCAGCCCACATTGCATTTTTGAAGTTATAGTTCTTTTGGCGCGTTGAGGGTAAAAGTTAAGTGTGCAACGGAAGTTGCTAACGCACAGTGTAACGAAATTCAAAAGTGAACGTGGTAGGGGTGTTACCCAACGTGCATGCGCGTATCGTCTAGCTATATACAAAAGCAAGGTACACAAAATAGCTCGTGGTTATATTTAAAACCGACAGAAAATCAGTTCATGTAATAAGCAAATTGAAAAACATTTCATTTATATTAGTATTTCATTGTGAATATATATATATTTATTTATATATATATATAATATTAATTAATCTTACTTACATTGTGCCGTGAAAAATCTTTTAGTGGCAAAAATTGTATAATAAAATTTTGAAAGTGTTTTCAAGTATTTGAGGTTAATTTTTGTAAGTATTTAATTATGTTCATTAATTGCATTTAATGTCTTTCTTAGGTCATTTTATCATTTTCCTTCTTACATAAATTATTTGCATACGTAATAAAATTTTATTTTAGACAAGGCAAAGAAGTATAACTTCTAACGCTCGTACATAAGTACACACACCCATGTTTTTATACTAGTTTTAAACAAATATGCAGCAAAGCACCTATTCCGAAGTGAGGATGTGAACATGTCAGCGTATTTAAAGGTTGGCGAATATAATTTGTGAATTATTAGGACCAGGCTAGTGAAATTAAGTTTGCAAGCATAATTTAAAACTTCAGGTATATTACATGTATGTAAAAGCCATTTATAACAATTGTTATTCGCTAAATTAAAAATAACATTCGCATCATAGAATTTGTTTTAACGAAATCAGTTTATAACAATGTTATTACGATATAGAAAAACAAATAAAATATTTTTTTTTATATTTATTAAAATATATTACTACAAAAGCACTAACAAATATCCATGTTTGTCCATACACAGATCATACATTTACGCATCTGCTTGAGTCCACACATGTGCACACAGGAGACTAACTCCACCCAAGATTGACTCTACCCAAGACTAACTACACCCAAGATTGACTCTACCCAAGACTAACTCCACCCCAGACTAACGCCACCCCAGACTAACTCTACCCCAGACTGACACAGCCCCAGACTGATTCAACCCCAGTCAAACTCCACCCGAGAATGACACCTTCCAAGACAGACTCCTGCCATACCACCCACCCATAAAAACAAACGATGATGAACTATCTTGAAAAAAGTCTCCTAATAACAATCTCGTAGCTAACCTCTTCGCAAAAAATTTTCGCAAAATATTCGAAAAATATTTTTACCAGAACTGGACATACCAAATGGTCATACTTACTTACCGGGCCAACTGACCAGGCCAACAAACTAAATGCGGAACGTTCCACAGATATATTCCTTAAAAAAATACTCTTAATTTAATTCGTTCGCCATACAGAACTCAGTCGATTTTAAACGACCCGAGTAAGGCGTAATACTTCAGATCGGACCATAGCCCTCCTGCACGCACTCATGTAAATTTTATTCTTAAACAGACTCTTGCAATCGATTGTTTACACCACTGAATTAACAAGTCTTTCAGAGAAGCAAAAGGGATTGTATAGTAAATTAAACACACAATACTATGTCTACATAAATTTAATTAATTTGCTTATTCTATACCTTCTATCTTTTAATTATTTTGCACATTCAATATTTTCGCACGGTTATCATCAGTATTTAGAGCCAACAACCGTTTATTTTGAAGTTCGTCGACTTCACGCTAACAATCTTGCAAGAGTACACTCTACCACGCCTCGCAGAACCCTAATTCCATTATTAGCATTAACTGTCCCGTCATAATAGTCTGTGGTATCAGCACCCATCGATGCAGCAGGGGGTATTGACGACATCACTTGCTGGGTCTCAAAAGACGAATCATTGCCATTCTTGATGTGGTTCTTTAACGTACCACAATGCATAAACGGCATGTGCCCATTTTCGTAATGCTTCATCGCGCGAAAAATGCTCTTAGTACAGGCAGTTATCTCATGTCGCCGAGCATGGCAGCTTTTGCTGACGATCTTTCCACAGTACCAACATGTGCATGTGTATCTACTATATACCCGTCGATGTTGCGGTTACCCCTTGCATTTGTTTCTGGTATCCATATTGTTTTTGTAGGCATAGGATATGTCAAATAAGGAAATCTGTATATATTACCCCTTTTAAAACTCTTTTCTTTAATTTAAAGCATTTAATTAATGTTTTTAATTTGTACTAAATTTGTACATAGAGTATAGCAAAGACCATGCAGAAGTCTCTCAACTACATTTCCGGCCTCCTCTCTTGAAGTCTAATTGTTACACGATGTCGGAATCTGCCAATTATTCTCTGCCTCGACTGTAATGTAGGAATAAATGAGTGCTACTCGGTTTTTCAATGTCTGTATATGTGACCAATCCAAGCGCATAATATGACTTAGGACTGAAGAAAATAACGAAATTTTATCATGCATTGCTTGCCTTTGAATAAATTAAACAATAAAAGCTCCTAAATAGATGTGATCAGACATATATGCATTAATCGAAATGAAATATAACGAAATGTTTAATATATTAATGTACGTGTACGAGGAATGCAACCTTTTCGTTTGGATGTATAATATACAACATTTAAAAAATACTCTTCGCCACCACTTGCATAGCTCAATGGTTAGATTGTCCGATTACTATTTGAGAGGTTGTGGGTTGAAATTCCCATACTTTATTGATAAATTTTCCTGTAATTGTTACCAACTGCCCTAATAATGTGCAAATTTTACACAGTTTAAATTTTCTAAGCCGATTTTGCATTAAAAATGCATTTTAGATACATTAATCTGCAGTTTGAAAGATTTCGGCATTTTTCAAATATTAGATATAACAAATTTTAATATAATAATTATAATTATTTATTAATGCATCAATTCTTAGAATACTTATCGATTTACAATTATTTTTGAAAAGGCCAGCAAGCCTCTTGCCTTGTGTGAACAAGTCGATGAAAACTGAGTGTAGTGTGAGTTGGCGTCGTTTAGTTCATAGACAAGGAGAGGGGTGGGGAGTATAGAATACTGATTGTATCCAATATGGTGGACCTTTCATTGGGTTACATAATAGTTATGACATTGACGCATTCTGCATCCCTATATTTTATTCGTCAGAAAACACGCTCTGGCGAAGCTCGCGGGCGTACGACCGCAATAAGGATTAAGGGTTTTGTGGACGTGCCAGCAGAGTGACGCCAGGAACCTCGCAGCTGCAAAGGCACCCTACCAAAGGTTTCTGCACGTGCAACTGTTCCTGCACATGCAGACGACATCCGGAGACAATGGAAGGCACCAGGGCGCGGACACAGCGGCATTTTGCAGCTGCCCAAGGGACACCGAGATCCCACCACCAGCTGCGCCTGTCCCGGGCTTGTACCGCAATAAACCATGAGAGCTTTTAGTAGACGTGCGTGCAGAACAGGACAATAAACTTCCAGGCCAGAACCAAGGGACGACGCCAGGCCGGCTGCGGACCACACGAGCAGCGGCCACGTGTTTTATGACCCGGAGGGACGACAAGCACCCCGGACCACCCCCGGACCACGTGCGGAGACGGGGGAAGTTGAATATGGTGATGGTCGCTACAAACCATGTGAGGGGGGGGAGCAACGGGGCAGTCAGTGGAGAGACGTCGAATCAGTCAGTCGCGGATCGAGCAGTCAGTCAGTCAGCCGGAGTCAGTCGAAGATCGAGAATGCATCACGACGTCGACCTCAGTCGGAGGCCGTCAAGCGGGACGTGCGGCGGGAAGAATACGAGAANACCCGGAGGGACGACAAGCACCCCGGACCACCCCCGGACCACGTGCGGAGACGGGGGAAGTTGAATATGGTGATGGTCGCTACAAACCATGTGAGGGGGGGAGCAACGGGGCAGTCAGTGGAGAGACGTCGAATCAGTCAGTCGCGGATCGAGCAGTCAGTCAGTCAGCCGGAGTCAGTCGAGGATCGAGAATGCATCACGACGTCGACCTCAGTCGGAGGCCGTCAAGCGGGACGTGCGGCGGGAAGAATACGAGAAAAGTCAGCCAGACTTCGTCAAACGCAGAGTCCTGCGTTGGACCCGGGAAGAAGGAACTTCGAAGCCAGGCGCCGAGACGCCCACCAAGTTCGAGAGCAGTTCCAAGCCGCCAGCCGAGGGAATTCAGCGCTGTAGTGTCAGATAAGTAGTTCTACACCAAGTGCGAAGAATATCCCCCCCCCAACGACGCCAGTCGCGGCGTCAAACCATAGGTAGCCTACATAGGAAAAGGGGAGGAGAGTTTGTTTCATGAGTTGATGTACCAGTTAACCTGTTCTAGCAACAATAATACTCGATTATATGAACTCACAAGTATAGTGTATGTTTTTAGTAAATTGGACCTAGAGACAACAGTGTCGACGTATTTATAGGCCCTATCACTGAGGGCTAGCATCAAGTGCTGGCGCCTCATGCCGCAGAGCAGAATCAATACCTACTTCCAAACTTCAGCATTTGGCAGGTATCAACATTATGATAATATTCTCCTTGAAAATAGGAGTCCGGTGATATATGAAACTGGTTACTTATATCTTTAAATTTTTTAATTATAAAATAAATTCACCTAAAAATACTCATAAAATAATTTTATTTCATTGACTCCTAAGTGAAACTTGTTGGTGGTGGAGGGAATCAGTATACACCGCAATTATGTTGTGCACCATAAACTTTCAGTTTTTTTAAATTATTTATAAAAGCCAATACATAAATAGAAAAAAAAATTATGACCTGCAGTGACACTGTCGCAATTTAATTTTCTATGCAAACGGGCCGCCATTATAAGAAATCGATATTTTTGAGAAATGTTTTATTAAATAAATTTTTTTATAAAATAACTTTTTTATTAAAATTGTTTCTTGGGTTGCCGAGGTGAGGAGGGGGGACGAACATGACCGGCCTTGTGATGAAAGGGGTGAGGAGGGAGATGTACCAGCCGCGCCTGTGACGTCATGGCTGGTAAATGCGAATCCGGATGCTTGATGCCTGCACCAAAATTCCCATATATACACTACTATGTTTCTCCCTAATTCTCTCGCTGATTTTAAGATATCCAAATTTCCAACATTTAAATTGCGTTAAAGAAATAATGAATCACGCCTTTCCCAAATTACTGGGAGCTTGTGTATTGGAATTGTGGTCTTAGATAATCACATAAAATGTGATAAATTTTTTCCTGTATGCCAGTAAACGGGCTGAAGTCATTATCTTCGCTCGTTGCAGTCATAGTTATAATACCATACAATTTTAATATTTTTTAAAATTATTCAATTGCAACTGTATCATACTTCTTTTAAGAATTTCATATTTTCATCGTGCAAGATGGACAATTTTTATTTACTGTTAAATCGTTGTTAATGTCAACCTGTAAGCTGTTCTTGCGCTTACAATAATCCACAACGAGGACATACTCAATTGAAATAATTCAACTGACTAAATGTTGGTCTCTTTTCATGGCATTTTGCATGTAGCCTAGAAAAGTAACTTTGAATTAAATTTGACATGTACAGCTGACGAACATCCAGTAACATTAATTTCTACCCATTTCAGTGATTTAAAAAAAAAAAAAAAAAAGTGGTTTACACGTTTTCAAACATATATAGCCTAGGAGTAGCGAAGTAATCATTCTTGTATCGTGAATACATACTACCGAAAAAATTAATACCGGTTTATTGACAGTTTACAAGCAAACAATTTGCATGAAAAAATATAATAATTTTAATTTTCACTACTTTTGCTTGCACGATATTCAAGACGTACGATGGTGATATTTTTATAATTAATTCTGGTGGGCGTTACAGAGTAGCAGCGCTGTTATTTACACATTGCTCAGGAACCATTTTGGGGCAGAAATTGTTATTAGTTAATCGTTCTGCACGAGTTCTGCACATAGCTGAAACTAACAATTTTTTTAATAAAAAAAATTTTACAAAATTATTTTAATGTAAGTAATGTAATTTACCTTATATACTGAATGCTGCTCTTGGTTTGTATTAAAATTAAACGACTTCATTTATTTAGGATATATTCATTTAATTTGTTTTATAAAAGGGACAAATTGAGATTAATGTGTTAGCACGATTTGTCCGAATTAACGTAGGGTGACTACTCTCTAAGTCTTTTGTATTAGCATCACGATGTCTAGAAGAGCCATATAGTAACTAAAATCTTGAACAAACGAAATATTTTTCAAGGAAAATAAAATCTGTTTATTATAATAGGCCCTGGTTATTAATATTTTAGTTTTGTTAATGAAAACTGAAGCACACGGATTAATGCAAGCCACAGCTTTGTCAAAACACTTACAGGGAAATCAAAATAAACACTAAATATAAAATAACCAAGAAACACTTTTTCATAAAACGAGAGTGTATAAAAAGCGTACTCAGTTTAACTATTGCATACGATTTTGAAATAATACGTGTTGAAACAAGTTTTCATGTTGGATATGCATAGTTAAAGCCTTTAAAATCATTATTAAATTATACTTTAACCAAGAGACTCGCTAATATGCACTGTGTAATTATAATATTTCATACAAGTTTCGCGTATTCTTAATGCTGGTTTTCGTATTTCTAACGGTTTAAGGAAAATATTATATTTATGTAAGTACATAATAGGTAAGTAGTGTAATACGATACTTAAAATTTATAAACCTCAATAAATGAACGTGGATGACAGTGTCGCAATTTTCTTTATTTCCGTATTCTTGAATAGCTTGAAAAGTTACGGCGTAGTGGTGACTTTGCTCCGCTACATTTAAAGAAACGGGATGAGTTTCAGTTTGTCTTTCCTTGACACGCAGTTTGGGGAACATCTGGACCACAGTGGGCATACAGCGGCATCTCTTATGGCGTATTTCGGCTTAGTTTACTAGCTGAAACTACAATTGCAGCCTACCGAGGTTTTATACAATGCCCCTAGAGTGAAGTCTCCCGACCCTGGTGACATTACCTATGACGTCAGCACTATTAAACTGTATGTAGTAACACCGCAAACATTTTAATTAGACAGCGGCTTTTACAACGTCTGCAGCTTTGCAAACTGTTCTTGTTTCATCACAGGAAAACTAAAAACATTCAGGAACCCACAGCTGTGGCGTTGGCATATTTTGGTGCAGAATAACGCACCATTAGTAACATAAGGCATATTGTGCAAGTAGTGTTGCTAAACCACAAGTTCTTCCCCTGATTTTACTTGTGACATAAGCTGGTAAAAGAAGAAACTGGAATTTTATTGTCTTTCTCTAGCCCTCTGTCTACCATACGTTTGACCAAATATGGCGGACGATCATACCCAGTCTTTATAGTGCCTGAACTATTCACGCTCTGTACACAAGCGCGCCGTTCTTAGCCGTTTAGCGCAACCTTTACTTTTTGCCAGTTTTGTAGTATTTAGTAGCTCCGGGTGCTTACGTCGCCTCTTACATAGGTTTATTCTAAATAAAATAGCGAAAACAACGACAGTGGTAGAGAGAACGATGATGATAAGAATTTTTCATTCATACACACACGTCCGGTAAATGCAAACATTCACCCTCAGAAGAGTTCCAAAACTTTATTCTGCTACAAAATTTTACTCTATATAGCAGTCCCAAAATACTCTGTGCAAACGTTTTATTCACTCTTAGTAATGTCCCAACAGCACAGAATATTACTCTGAACATATTGACGGTGTAAATAATTTTGTTCACATTATGTTGGCTTACTATAGCAATCTGAAACCTTCGCACCAAATATGAACCATAATTGAAATTTTTTTAATTAACTGATTCCAAAATATGCAAATTTTCAATTTCTCGGCACAGAACGGATAACCCAGTAAAACTGATGGGATTCAAAATTCACGATACTGATATAGCCTAGCATTTATACAATATCGTTGCACATATTTTGAGAAGTTATATAGATTTTTAATGTAGGATTTGAATAACTGTTCTCATATACCGACTTAAGTTTGCGCAGTAACTTAGTATTCTATTTAACAGTGCATATGTTATCGCTATCTTTTCGTCTGTTTTTCCGACAGTATAAAAAAATGTTTGAAAACAGTGAATGCTTTTTCCAAACCAATTTTTACTCTGCCTTTATTATTATTTTAATATATATGCATATATATATATATAATTACATTACTCTACTCTCGAAGTAACGTTTTATAACACAGCCCAGCGTGTTTCGGAAAACACATAGTCACGCGAGAGTGTGCTTGCAGCAAATGTCGCAGGGAACGGCACGTAACGAAAACCCTTTGAGACTTTTTCAAGCATAATAATTAGTCGTGGCCACGAAACGCCCCACACCTCTTGGCATTTCCTACTCGTGTTGCAGGACGCGGGCCGAGGCGCGTCCGCAGAGCAGTATTGAGTTTACAATGGCGCAACATCCAGGCCATAGCAGGCGGGTGGCTTGACTGCGCAAATGGAGACTGAGCACGTCACCTAGTGATTCAGTGGCAAACACACTTAACGCCGATATTATTTAAGGCGGTAATCACGGAAGAGCGGCGTCCTTTCTTCCTGTGTTCGGTCCGAGCGGCGAGGCGTCCACGGGCCGTCGCGACACTGGTCTCCTGCTCAGCTGCCCCCCTCCCTCTTTCAGAAACGATTCTGAAAATGCGTGTCTACGGGTATAGAGGGTGAGTGACGTTGAGCGACGATGGACTACGCAATATTAAAATTAGGTTTCCGGTGTGGCAGGTCTTCGACGTGAATTAGAGTGAGCCACGAGTAGGACCACCAGTTGAGTTAAAAAAAAAAAGGTTGCCGTTAGAGTTATGGGAGTGATGGTTATTGTCAGATTCTGCGAGTCAAAAATTTTTACATACTCCTACGATAAAAAGCGAAATTTTGGAATACGGATTTTCGAAGCAGAGATTATAATTTCCTTTCCTTATACTTCTCCTGTTAAGTATTATCAGTGAATGGAGAACCATCTTGTGCGTTGGCTCATCTTGTGTGTAGGCTGGAGAGGTAAAAACAGGAAAGACAAAGAAATTGTTGCCGCTGGGTTTGGGTCTGCACGTAAGCACGTGAGTTGAGCCATTGACTCTAAAATATATTGTGTAATTGAACGAAATATTTTCAAATTATCCAAATGCTTAAATTTGCATGGTATGATGTTGTCGGTACGTGTTATCAAACTCTCGATGAGCAGTGATTGAGACAAGTGTGAGACACGTGTATCTAACATGGAAATTGCGAAGGTGGTAATGAAGATAAACCTCAAGTATGCTAAATAAGTAGTCGACAAGATACTAAGAAATGTTTATTAGAAATATCCAAGGCTATGTCAGACTACAGTACACAGCAGTTAAAAAAAACTTTAATAATAATGACCAAACAGACAAAGTTATGGAAGTTTCTAGTACCAGAAAGAGTCTGCATGCCATCGAACCACTTTTAAAGAGTTAAATATCTTTAATTTACTTTCTCTTTGTCAATAGAGTGAAAACGGACTTTTTGATATTAGTTTCTCAAAATGTTAGGAATTGGTCTGCCGTTGTGATCTGCTACTCCAATGGCCTCTGCACACATTCTTTAAGATTTGAACTTTGATTATAAATAAAAGTTTAGTTGAAATTTATTTTCCTCCTAATGTTTTACGTTTAGAATAGAGTGATTATTATAGACATATAATTACTATATTATAATAATTTTAATGAACTATTTTAGAGTTTATTTTGTACGATAAGATTTTAGTCGTGTTTGGCACGGTTTAATTTGTAATCAAGATAACATAAAAACTGCCATTTTTTCCCCAATTTTATAACCCCAGTGTTGCTTACATCTCGAAGTGGTCAAAACTGGCGTCGCACAAACGCCGATATTTAACATAGTTCAAAACAATTTTATCTTGAATTGCTTTAACATACTCGCGGGAAAGTAATGACTTAGTTTTCATAAATGCCTTCGTTTTTATTATCCTACTTTCCGAACGAAAGATTGCTTATGATACCACTTTCCTGCCTGTGTATGTGTAACTCCGTACACGTATAGTACTAAGTAAGAAAATCTGACTTTTATAGCTTTTCCAACGCCAAATGCTTATTTTCAAAATGGTGCCCATTAAAAAAAATTAGGGTGCTATTTTCATATCCCAGCAACGATTTCACCGATTGAAACAAAATGTTATATGTTGACAGTGCATCACCTTAACAATGAAGTTCGTGAGAGAGATATTGTTATTGGTCTGCCATTTTTGGAAGCTAGTAAAAAAGCCATGTTACTGATATAACTAATTAGCCTACTTTACATGTGTGCAAATAATGTTTAGTTACGTTATTAATTGCGTAGGTAGTAGATCGGCCCTCACGTCTCGTTGACAGCAATATTGTTAGATATGGAACCAGAAAAGTATTCAATAACGCTGAGACAATTAAATACACACGTGTCATACACGGGACTGGAACCCAGAAAACTTCCTACCATAAGCTAGCGTGCAATCAACTGCTATACAGAGGTAGTATTCGAACTATCAACACCGGATTTAATCAGTCTAATGATTTGAATGAGTGGGTTTATTTACCAGAAATATTTCCAGAGCCATCATTTTAAACATAAAAGTTTGGCCCACTTAAAAAAAAAAAAATTAATATGGTCAACCATAGTACAACTTCTACACCAAATTATGTAAATATGACAAAAAATGTATATTTTCATGCGAGCTTTCTCACAAAGTGGAGGAGAAAGGATACTCTGTATATATACATTACATGGCTATAATATATACTGCGATCATATACAAGTTCAGTTGAAATTTGTTTTGTAGTTTCATAGTTCCGCATACTAAGCGGAAATGTTTATATTGTCGCCATTTTAAAGATAAGCGTTTGACCCACTCAAAACATATTGCCTAGACTAGTTTTACTTGTTTGCTGAATCTGATAAAAAATGTAATGAAATCTTACAAAATAGTGGACAATAGAGACATTGCGTAGACACATTTGGCAATTGTAATATATACTGTCAGAATGCAAAGTTAAGTTGAGAATTTATTATATTGTTTCGACGTTATAGCGTCATGGCCGCCATTTTGAAAATAATAATCTGGCCTACTTAAAACTCGCTAGTTTACATCACCTGCCATAGTACTACTTGTATGCTTAATTTGGTAGGAATCCGTTATTTTTTTCCCAAGACATGACATAAACACGTTATTTGTTTTCGTAGTACTATCGTACTAAATAGGAGACAATAGATGTTCTGGGTAGACACATTTGATAGTTGATACATCTATTTTATTGCCAGCATACAAGGTTAGTGGAAATTGATTATATAGTTTTGACAATATAAAATACTAAGTTAAAAAACTATTTGGCCAGCATTTTGAAAATAAGTGTTTGTCCCAATTAAAATATACCAGTTTACATCACCTGCTGCAGTACTACTTACTTGCCAAATTTGGTAGGAATCAGTAAATTGTTCCCCGAGTTACGCCAAAACTTTATTCATGTGGTGGTATCTTACAAAACGGCAGACAAAAGTGGCTATTTGTTGACACATAAAATGCCTGTCATAGATACCTTCAGCATAGCAATTGGTCCGAAATTAGTCAAGCGGTATAGTAGATATACCACATAAAACTAAAATATTTGTATGGCCACCATTTTGAAAATAAGTGCATAATCAATTGCATGTGCTTACATTCCCTACCATAGTTTTACTTTCGGGCCAAAATTTGGCGATAAATGGCAAAGTAGTTTTCGAAATATTATGCAAAAACTTTATTTTCCCCGTTGTCTCATCCAAAATTGTGAGCCTACAATAATATTCATCTCAGAATTCAAAGATGACATGATGTTCTGTCAAATAAGAAAATTTGGTTTAAATTGGTAGAATTGCTCCCGATATATATTTTGAAAGTAAGCACCCGACATAGTCGAAAACTATGAAAGTCAGATGTCCTTACTAAGTAATTTTTGCCAAGTTTAGTGAAATTCTGTTAACAGATTGAAAAGTTTGTAGGTGGAGACGTGCACACAGCCACACACACAGGCACACAGACAGCAAAGTGATCTCATAAACCTTTCTTTCCTTCGGAACCTTGGTCAATAATAGCCTATACATAAGATCTACATCGTATCTCGAAACTATTCAACCGATTGCCACCAAATATAAAGCGCTTATTATCTGTTGAAGGTAATTAAGGATATAACAGGAGATACAAAAAAGGTAAATATTTTAACAATTAAGGGTAATGTTTCAGCATTCCGCTTGTGCCAGCGTGGTTGTGAGGTGAAACCATTGTATCATTGGCACCAGTAATGTCTAATTTGTAGCTCTTTACATCGAGGTCTTGAAAGCCAATGAGAGTGAAGTGAGGTGAATGTGAAGCAGCGCCAGAATGCCAGGGCGGGAGAAACTGGAAATCCTTGAGAAAACCACCCGCCAACGAGCGGCATCGTCTGGCACGATTCGCACATGCGTAAATCCGGGAGCGACCCCACCGGGAATTGAGCCCGATTCACCTACGTGGCATGCGAGTAGTCTGACCACTACACCAACGCGGCCCCCTGTGAATATCTGAAGTCAAGAGTGTTTGTCTTCCATTTATTCCCCTCCCCCTTTTCTGATCATATTTACCAAATTTGTAACAATATGTTGGATGCAATTGGAAAGAACAATTTTATTATTAGTTAATAATGCGGTGGAATTCTGTAAAGTATAGATACACCCTTACAAATTTGGAATCGAGAGCACAAGCTAGTATGTGAGATGAGATAAATGAAAAAAAAAGTATTAGTAAGGCGAAAAAATTTTTTTCGGCAGCATACATATTCTGTGTTAAACTTGAAAGGCCCTGTTTATTGTTTCAGTATAGGAGTAGACTGCATACCGTCGGAGAGAGCAACTGGGAACTAGATTATATTTTACGTCTCCAAGCACCAGCCGATTTGGCCATTATTTATTGGGACTTCCCCATGGAATTGGGGTAGAGACAGGTCCGATCGCCGAGGATAATTTCTGGCTAACACAAAAGTTGGTTACATACAAGGTCCTTATTTCCCCTGATTGGCTGTTCCTGTTTGAAACCTGTGGGTGCGCCAGCTGCTGTTTTCCCGAGGATAATTGACAGGAAGGATCGTTATATGGACTTTTATTTTATGCTGAAGGAAAATAGGTCAGATCCCTGTACTTTGATTGCACCACGTCTACTGCAAGTCGACGCTAGTTATCTGGCTTTAGGATCAGTTTTTTGCCGAGAATTAGAGGGACTTTTGCCCCTGTAACTTTTTATAGCAGATTATTGACACCAGCGGAACATAAGTACACTGCTTATGAAAAAGAAGTACCAGCAGCAATTATGGCATGGAAACTTTTTCTGATTATTTAACAAGCCAGGATTTTAAATTACATACAGATAGTCAGGCCTTAAGCAAGATATTGGTCACAAAAAACCAAAAAGGCAGATGGATTACCGAGATGGTTAGTGCGGTTGACAGAACTGAAATATACTGTGAAACATGTTGGACAGTGACAGTGGTGTAGCGGACTGTTTGTCCAGAATGTATGACGTTGATGAATTTCAGCAAATTACGTTAGAAGTAAAGGCACCAGTTCATGCAAATCAGAGGGGAGTTTTACAAAGATTCTCGCAAGCATATATTGCTTTACAGGATCACCAAGGGNACCAGTTCATGCAAATCAGAGGGGAGTTTTACAAAGATTCTCGCAAGCATATATTGCTTTACAGGATCACCAAGGGCTGATTATAAATGTGCGAAAGTTAGACCAGAGATTATTGCCGACACATATCATTGTTATAAAATTCGAAAAANAGGGCTGATTATAAATGTGCGAAAGTTAGACCAGAGATTATTGCCGACACATATCATTGTTATAAAATTCGAAAAATGTTTGTAGAGTTAGTGGACAAGAAAGGAAAATTTAGTACTTTTGTGCCAATATCTTGCGCACCACGATTTCTCAATATTAAAATAATATTTGTAGGAGTTTGGTGCAGGAAAAATCCTTCTGCCGGATTAAATAAATGTTTATCTGCCCAAATGCGAGACAGTTAATAGATTTTGTTATCAAAGTGTGTGGCATGCTAGAAGGAAAAACCAGGGCATACTAGGGCTATGTGTCTTTATTATGCTAGAGATACTAGTTACCCATGAGAATGAGTGTACTTAGATGTTCTTGGCTCTCTGCCGCGCACGAAAACTAGTTATTACTCCATACTTGTACTAGTTGACAGCTTTGGTAAGTTTGTAATCTTTTTACCATTACGAAATATTAAGTCAGATTAAATCGGCAAAATATTAAATGAACTGTTGTTTTCGGTGTTTGGTTCACCTGTGAGTATAATTACAGATGATTATTTGTATTTCGTTTTAGCTCATATGAATAATTTAGCTTTTACTTGGGGGAGCAGAATAATTCCGACATCGCCTTACTATCCGAAGACATGTTTGGTTGGTTAAAACTACACGGAGAAAATATTTTGCAGAGAGGTTATCCTGCCAAATTATTTTGTAGTTACTAACTATAAAATAATCTTGTACTGTCCACATAAGTTTAGTGGTGACAAGTAAATAACTTAGTATTCATTACAAAACCTTTTTTGGCAAGGTGAATACTAACAAAACATTTAGTGGTTGTTACAAAATTTTTTTTTCAACGTACAACTCAAATACAATATTAAGGGATATTCAGTATAATATGCATGTCCTTTGCATTCAATAATGTCACTTATGAAACGACAAAATATGTATTATCTCACTTGTTTTTGAGACACTGTGTGTTTNCTTTGCATTCAATAATGTCACTTATGAAACGACAAAATATGTATTATCTCACTTGTTTTTGAGACACTGTGTGTTTTAGCCTTTACTCAATGTTTGGTGCTTGCATTCTTTCTGTTGGGATACTTTGGAAAATTATGTAAAGTAAATAATTTGGAGATATATAATAAACAATAAGCAAATAAGAATAATAAGAACGTTTACCAAGTATATGTGAACATATATATTAAGTTCTCGTGCAGTCATGTTCAAAGGCAGAGAGTTTCAGCGCGAAGCTAGTCACAAAGTATACTGGACCCTTTTTAATTAGTCTTTTTGAATCCAGTCGCAATCCTATAAAATGATGCATTAAATCTCCACAGTTTGAATTAAGCACATGTACTACAGATTCAATTGTATCTGGAAAATAATAAGACACAATTAAGGAATCAGCAGCATTGTAAATTCGCCATATCATACTCATTTAAGTTGGTGTTGTTCTCATACTGTTAATAGAATTTGTAAAGACGTCTTTTATAAATTTGGAAATATTCCTATTTGAATGGATGTAGGAGTAGGAGCTAGGGATGAATCTGGGAACTGAAGACTTATTTTTGATTATGTTGAGTTCACTTATTTGAGGAGGTGATCAGTTTCTAATACTTGGCATTATTTATTTTTTGTTTGTTCCGGAAGTGTTGATGAGAGTACTGCCACCAGATAAATTTATCTACGGCGAGATCCCCATCTACTTGGATGCTGCCTTCGTCAGCTCGGAAGCTTGACAAGACTGGCCATCTAGGAGGGAGACTGGGCCTGTTGGCTATCTTCCTGGAGATAACAGATTCAAGGGGTGGGAGGACGATTTGAGTAGTCTCATTTCCCCATGGAACATTTCCGCCCGTATTCTCCTCACCATCGCACATACCTAGAAAATTAATTAAAAAATTGGTTGTCTGTAAAGTCGGTTTACTGACGATAGTTGAACGTGACAACGCTGAACGCAAAGGCCGATTGTGCTTCTTTTTCGCTCGTTCCGCGCTCTCGCTTGCACTTCAAGCCTTACATGGAACGNCGGCGTTGTCACGTTCAACTATCGTCAGTAAACCGACTTTACAGACAACCAATTTTTTTTTCGTGCGTGCAGCCGGTTCTATCGAATTATAAGACGTTGTCACGTCAAAAAATTAAACTTGGAACACTTGCTAGCATTAACGAGGAATATCTCCAAACTTTGATTTCCGCAACATCATGAACGTGAGCCGGTGGGAAACGCTTCACTGTTCCTAACGTGACCTGTGAAATGGGCCCGGCCAAGCGCTAGCAGCGACTTCGAGCATCACGACTGCCTGTGCAAACATTTTCTTTCCAAGAGGCGTGGCGGCCTGAGCTCGCTGCTGTCGGCGGTCACATGACTCTTGCGATGTCGAGTTCCCTATTGGCTGTTCCTGTTTGAATCCTGTGGGTGTTCCAGCTTTTGGGTTTCAAAGGAGAATCGACAACAGAATATCATAACACGACCTTTTCCTTTATGCTGAGTAAAATTACGTCAGGTCACTGTAGTTAGATTGGACCACGTATATTTTAAATGATGTTTGTGCTTTTGCAACGCTTATTTTGTGAGAGGTTAGGTGAGGCATGGGATGAGGATGTGCTAAATACAAACTCGTGAGTGTTTGGAATCGGGGTGACTTCTGGTTCCCAGATTCCATCGGTCCAGGATGTGTCTTGAGTTGCAACTAAGTATTTTCTATCATGGGTATTGAAATGGTTAAAATTGTGGGTGTATTTCCCCGGTTCTGTAAAATAGGCATTTTTTTTGCATTTCATATTTTTTATAATATATTTTAAAAGGGAGCTTTAAATCAGCATTTTAATTGATATAAAATGATATCTTGTGCATAATTGCAGTGAAAAGAATTTGTATTCCGTTAATGTCTAATTTTATATGGAGCATAAATTTTATGTCTGTGGTCATTTGGGTTTCAAAGGTATGGAAATGTATTTATACGCAATAAAATTAACAAAGATATTTTTTTTTCTTGTATTTGCACTCCAACGATTAACCAACAATATTTTATGTTTAATATTATGCAATCATAAATGTATGCTTACATTATAAGTTTTTGTGTATAATAGTGTATTGAAGTAATTTTTGCCTGACGAGATAATAGTCTTAGAGAATCGCATGTCTTAATCGCATGTCTTAGTGCAGTCTGGCGTAACTTTTTTTATTGTTTGACCGATTGGTTTCATCAGTGTGCTCCCTTGGGAAACTGGTCTGCCAAGGGCCAAAGGTCTCATAGGTTTATACGTTCACAACTTAAATCATCTCATCCGTATACGTCTTTGAAGTAGAATAATATTTTCACAAGGTTAAACGTATAGTAAGAAAGGTTTTTATTCAAGAAAGTTAGACAAACAAGGGTAGAAATATGCAAAACAGCATTGAAGAAACACCTGAAAAGTTTCTCACAGTTACATCGGCAGATACGTTTGAGTTGCAGCGATATTTCCCAAACAATTAAAGAATCTTTCTCCATGAAGACATGTGTGAATAAAGTAACGCAATTTACTTAATATGTGATTTTTATAAATGAGACTGAGACCTTAATGTAAACTAAAATGTAAAACTGTCACCATGAGGAAATACCAGTATTGCATTATAGACAGCACTTTAACCAATTACTTAGTGTGCTTGAATCAGAACTGTAGGTGAACTGATATTAAAGGTGGCTACATATCATGCTTTCAATCGATAGACAAATTGTGTGAAGAATGTTAGTTAAAATATAATTAAGTGTTAAGTGCACTATTGCGTCGGAAGTCATTATAGGTTTTTATAACTTCGCCGTCAGAGCGGGCAAAAACCAGAATACGGTCATATTTTCTGTATACTTATATTATGACACATATACATATATGTGTATATACGTATACATACATACATAATAAATACCTATATACAGTATGGTCCACTTAACTTTTTCCCCTCCGATGATGTAACATATATCAGTAAATAAAATATGACACATACGTGTTGTAACACATCGAAGTGGAAGTGGTNCTTTGCATTCAATAATGTCACTTATGAAACGACAAAATATGTATTATCTCACTTGTTTTTGAGACACTGTGTGTTTCAGCCTTTACTCAATGTTCGGTGCTTACATTCTTTCTGTTGGGATACTTTGGAAAATTATGTGAAGTAAATAATTTGGAGATATATAATAAACAATTAGCAAATAAGAATAATAAGAGTGTTTACCAAGTATATGTGAACATATATATTAAGTTCTCGTGCAGTCAAGTTCAAAGGCAGAGAGTTTCAGCGCGAAGCTAGTCACAAAGTATACTTGGCCCTTTTTCATTAGTCTTTTTGAATCCAGTCGCAATCCTATAAAATTATGCATTGAATCTCCACAGTTTGAATTAAGCACATGCACTAAAGATTAAATTGTATCTGGAAAATAATAAGACACAATTAAGGAATCAGCAGCATTGTAAATTCGCCATATCATACTCATTTAAGTTGGTGTTGTTCTCATACTGTTAATAGAATTTGTAAAGACGTCTTTTATAAATTTGGAAATATTCCTATTTGAATGGATGTAGGAGTAGGAGCTAGGGATGAATCTGGGAACTGAAGACTTATTTTTGATTATGTTGAGTTCACTTATTTGAGGAGGTGATCAGTTTCTAATACTTGGCATTATTTATTTTTTGTTTGTTCCGGAAGTGTTGATGAGAGTACTGCCACCAGATAAATTTCTCTACGGCGAGATCCCCATCTACTTGGATGCTGCCTTCGTCAGCTCGGAAGCTTGACAAGACTGGCCATCTAGGAGGGAGACTGAGCCTGTTGGCTATCTTCCTGGAGATATCAGATTCAAGGGGTGGGAGGACGATTTGAGTAGTCTCATTTCCCCATGGAACATTTCCGCCCGTATTCTCCTCACCATCGCACATACCTAGAAAATTAATTAAAAAAATTAAACTTAGAACACTTGCTAGCATTAACGAGGAATATCTCCAAACTTTGATTTCCGCAACATCATGAACGTGAGCCGGTGGGAAACGCTTCACTGTTCCTATCGTGACCTGTGAAATGGGCCCGGCCAAGCGCTAGCAGCGACTTCGAGCATCACGACTGCCTGTGCAGACATTTTCTTTCCAAGAGGCGTGGCGGCCTGAGCTCGCTGCTGTCGGCGGTCACATGACTCTTGCGATGTCGAGTTCCCTATTGGCTGTTCCTGTTTGAATCATGTGGGTGTTTCAGCTTTTGGGTTTCGAAGGAGAATCGACAACAGAATATAATAACACGACCTTTTCCTTTATGCTGAGCAAAATTACGTCAGGTCACTGTAGTTAGATTGGACCACGTATATTTTAAATGATGTTTGTGCTTTTGCAACGCTTATTTTGTGAGAGGTTAGGTGAGGTATGGGATGAGGATGTGCTAAATACAAACTCGGGAGTGTTTGGAATGGGGGTGACTTCTGGTTCCCAGATTCCATCGGTCCAGGATGTGTCTTGAGTTGCAACTAAGTATTTTCTATCATGGGTATTGAAATGGTTAAAATTGTGGGTGTATTTCCCCGGTTCTGTAAAATTGGGATTTTTTTTTGCATTTCATATTTTTTATAATATATTTTAAAAGGGAGCTTTAAATCAGCATTTTAATTGATATAAAATGATATCTTGTGCATAATTGCAGTGAAAAGAATTTGTATTCCGTTAATGTCTAATTTTATATGGAGCATAAATTTTAGGTCTGTGGTCATTTGGGTTTCAAAGGTATGGAAATGTATTTATACGCAATAAAATTAACAAAGATATTTTTTTTCTTGTATTTGCACTCCAACGATTAACCAACAATATTTTATGTTTAATATTATGCAATCATAAATGTATGCTTACATTATAAGTTTTTGTGTATAATAGTGTATTTAAGTAATTTTTTCCTGACGAGATAATAGTCTTAGAGAATCGCATGTCTTAGTGCAGTCTGGCGTAACTTTTTTTATTGTTTGACCGATTGGTTTCATCAGTGTGCTCCCTTGGAAACTGGTCTGCCAAGGGCCAAAGGTCTCATAGGTTTATACGTTCACAACTTAAATCATCTCATCCGTATACGTCTTTGAAGTAGAATAATATTTTCACAAGGTTAAACGTAAAGTAAGAAAGGTTTTTATTCAAGAGAGTTAGACAAACAAGGGTAGAAATATGCAAAACAGCATTGAAGAAGCACCTGAAAAGTTTCTCACAGTTACATTGGCAGATACGTTTGAGTTGCAGCGATATTTCCCAAACAATTAAAGAATCTTTCTCCATGAAGACATGTGTGAATAAAGTAACGCAATTTACTTAATATGCGATTTCTATAAATGAGACTGAGACCTTAATGTAAACTAAAATGTAAAACTGTCACCATGAGGAAATACCAGTATTGCATTATAGACAGCACTTTAACCAATTACTTAGTGTGCTTGAATCAGAACTGTAGGTGAACTGATATTAAAGGTGGCTACATATCATGCTTTCAATCGATAGACAAATTGTGTGAAGAATGTTAGTTAAAATATAATTAAGTGTTAAGTGCACTATTGCGTCGGAAGTCATTATAGGTTTTTATAACTTCGCCGTCAGAGCGGGCAAAAACCAAAATACGGGCATATTTTCTGTATACTTATATTATGACACATATACATATATGTGTATATACGTATACATACATATATAATAAATACCTATATACAGTATGGTCCACTTAACTTTTTCACCTCCGATGATGTAACATATATCAGTAAATAAAATATGACACATACGTGTTGTAACACATCGAAGTGGAAGTGGTATGACGCAGTTACGTTTTTTATACTTATGTTAACTTGCAAGAAATGTATGTCGACATTATTTGTACACATGGTAATAAGATAATGTTTTATACGTGGAAAAGTTGCACAAGTTGTGTATATTACATTTAAGTAGTATACATAATACAGATAAACATAATTCTTAAACAACGAAAATTCTGGCGGTGTGGAGTCACATGTCTCCACTATACACGTTAATTACAAAGTAAACAATGTGTACCTTCTGGCAAGACTAATTTAATGCAAGTGTGTAGTCAAATTTCTCACAGTGTGTGCTTTACTGATTACGTTCAAAATTACGACCATTTGCATTGAGATACTCCGCTGCTCGTGCCATCACTAATCGACGTGTGTCTGGAGATATGGAAGCGCATGCAGTTACAATACGGTATTTCCCGGTGTCGTTGGAACCCGCTGGTACACTATAACTTTGTTTTGTCCCCAGACAACGAAAACTAACGGTGTTAGTTCAGGCGAGCGCGCTGGATAACGCTGAACACGACTGCCTCTCCCCACCCATCGATTTGGAAATAGACGCTGTAGTTCATTTCTTTCAAGTAAGACATTATGAACAAGACACCCATCGTGCTGATACCACATAAATTGACACGTATTCATCGCGACATATTCCAACAATGCAGGAAAAGTAAGTCTCAGGAAACGGTTATTCTTTTGTCTATTCCCTGAAATAGGGGCCAATGATTTGTTGTCCGATGATACTACACCATGCATTGACGATACACTGACGATTTTCTACCTGACAAAGCCAGTGAGGGTTTTCGGTGACCAGTAATGCATGTTATGTAGATTTACGTTTCCATGGTTTGTAACCGTTGCTTCATCATTGAGCAGTACCCTACCCATAAACTCTTGACCTTGTTGTAGGATCCACTGGCAATGTCCCTTCGCCATTGAAAGTCATTGCCTTGTAACTCTTGATACAATGACACATGGTAGGGGAGGTAATGATGCCCGTACATAATGTTCAGCACACTTGTTTTGCTAATTCCAATCTGCCATTCCATTCAGAGAGAACTGGCATGAGGAGCTACCACAATAGCTGCAAATACTATAACTTCTGCTGCTTTGTTTGTGACGCTCTTGCTTCGAATCCGCTGCCATCAAGAAAGGCTGCCAGTCTCGCGGAGTTTTACGACAATATTAGTGAAGGTCGGACGGTATGTGTGATGTCGAGTAGGAAAAAGTTCGACATAAAGCTGCTGTGCTGGTGTAGCATTTTGATGACATTCTCCATAAATTAAAATCATATCAACCATTTCTTCATTTGTGAAACGCATTGCACGTGTCTATGAATAACGGAGAAAGTTTTCAAGTTTTATCATATATATATAAACCTTGTGTCCGTTTGATCGGACACGTGTAACTTCCAAAAAAATCAACCGATTTTCATTCTGTTTTTTATAAACCTTCCTTTCGATCCCACGAGTGTTTGTACGTTTTTATTTTTTATCTTATTTACCTGTACATGTACTAAAATATAAAAAAAACTCATTTTTACCATACTTTCGCGTCAGGAAGGGCCTTAGTCAACAACGCAACGTCAACAATGCAATGTCAATAATGTAAAGTCGCAATCTAGCAACAGATCTATCTATATAAAAACAATATATTGATACTCATCGATATAACGATATATCGATATGTCGATACCTATAAGTACGTCAATGCTCGATGTTTAGATATATCGATACTAATATATGTCGATACTTATCGACAAGCGAACATGTCACATACAAATCTGTGGATGTAACATTACACAAAAATGAAGAGGTAAATTATCCGCCAGAATTTCTAAATTCGCTTGATGTTCCAGGATTGCTTCCACCAAAACTTTGCAACGGCACACGTCTTGCAATAAAAAAAAGATAGGCAATACTATAGAAGCTACCATCTCTAAAGGGGCTTTCAAAGGAGAAGATGTGCTTCTTCCCAGAATTCCATTTATTCCATCAGAAATTCCCTTTCACTTTAAAAGAACACAGTTTCCAGTCAGATTGGCATTTGCCACGACAATAAATAAAGATCAAGGGCATTCATTGCAAATGTGCGGAATAGATTTAGAAACAGAATGTTTTTCGCACGACCAATTGTATGTGTCGTGTTCTAGAGTAGGAAAACCACACAACTAATTCATACGTGCGGAAGTTAGTAAAACTAATAACATTGTATACAAACAAGTACTTCAATAATACAAATTTTGAAAATACATGTACTTCTTTCAATTAATTTCACAGAAGTGAATAGAACCAAAATTTTTTATGCCACAGCAACGCGTGGCAGGGTTAGCCAGTACTCTACTAAATGGCATCTACACCGGTGAAATTTATCCTACCTTGTTCTACCTCCATAAATTCCCTGTCCATTCATTCAACAGGTTTGCGAACAATTAGCACATCTAGAACGTTTACAGTACAACACGTGCAATGCTTTATCACTCCGATGTTCTGCACAGAACTAAAGCAGTAAAAGTTGTGCTGATTTGACCGTCAATTCGGATGTAAACTTGCGCAGACTTTGAAAACTTCAGGGAGCGGTGAGTCAAAGTGTATTTTCCCTATTACGCGTGTCCTTTCTCCATGGACATTAAAATAGGGTAGACAGTTATTTGTGGGCATACCATCTTTTTCATTGAAAACACTTATGGGTTCTCATTTGTTATTATGGATTTGCACTTCATATATTGCTTATTACGCATTTAAATATACAAGTAATTGCATCACATGATGTCCCGTGCAATGTAATATGATATTTAAGTGTTGTATCTTATTCTCTGTTGCCACGAAAGCAGTGTATTTGTGCGGAATTATTACAAAGAAAATAAGAGATTTGTTACCTATCAAAAATAAAGACCTACGTACACCAGAAATGTATCCCTATCTGCTGCGCCAGAGTTGACATAAGGCTGTTGTAAACAACTGAAGATGGTTGTGAATGGCGACCAATGAGTCGACTATTCCGACTGGTGAAATAAAAACGATTACCCACGTTGGCAGGTACATACAGTATGTTCTTAATGTTCATGATCTCATATATATATTGTTAGGTCAAGTTTCTCAGTTTGACGTAACATAACATTTCATAAAATAGCATTATTCTCTATCAGTTAAACTGTGCCATAACATTTCCCTGACGTTTACTGCTTCTTAATTCTATCGGCGAAAGCACTGAATTTTAACGTCTACAATCTAGTCTTTACACGAGATTTTGTCAGTTTCGAATGGTACCTACGCGAAACCAGAGAATCATAAAATATAACATTGTATACAGACTGAGTTTACAATATTACGGTTACGAAACTAGAAAATTTATTGAGAGAAAATTCAGAAATTTAATTACAGCGGGAAGATCTGCATATATTACTCGCTGGTACAGTTTTGTTTGATATACACATCAAAAAGTACTACAAAAAAGTTGCTCTCTAATATACTTGCACCACACCGAACCTGGTATCATTCCCAGCTTGGTGAAAGCCAAATTTTCGTATGTGGTGATCGTGGTGGACGTTGCTGTTATCCATTGCGTTTTATCGATGTACTTTCTTATTTCCCGCCATTTTATTCCATCACTGCTTCATGCCCTTCTCACTCCACCCTCTTCGGAGCTGAATACCTCAACTGTAATGTCCCGCCCAAATCTCAGACCATAGACTGAAGATGGGGTAGACCGATTATTCGACTTCTGCGCATGTACCCGACATTGACCTACCCCACTGTCAAAGTCACATGGTCGACAGTGATGAACGCGTTTGATAATATATCAATTTTCAAAATACAAGTTCTTTTATATGAATATAAAACTTTTGCTTATTTAAATTTAATCAAACTGCGTTACAACTTGGTTAGAGGAAGTNAGTTCTTTTATATGAATATAAAACTTTTGCTTATTTAAATTTAATCAAACTGCGTTACAACTTGGTTAGAGGAAGTACACAAACATCTCAAAACACTTGTTTTCTAATCAGTGTTCTTACCTCAAATCAAACACACGCCGTTTTTGCTAGACGTGTTGGCAGAAAAGCAGTTAAGTGTTGCGACACGGAGAATGGTCGTAGGCAACCAGCGATATCAGTCTACTCATCTTTAGTCTGTGTCTCAAACATGACCACTTGACCGTCGCAGATAATGCTGAAACATGCTTATTTTTTCTGTCATAGTAGGAGACTTGGGTAGTGGTAGTACTGATGACTGCAACTCACAGCCGGTGGTCGACCCTGGCATTTGTGAAATATGCGAATTGTCACCTTCCTTCCTCGCATCTCCTCTGATTGGTTATCGTATGTATGAGTACTTCATTTAGTCGTTGTTACGCCTTTGGTTCTCCTTTGCTCATTGTATATCTTGTTAGAACTATCAGTTGTTTCTGCTTCATCTCTGGGCACTCTCTTGGTCCTCTTGTACTATTTCTTCTGTCCCCTTTTCGCACAAGCTGACTCAACATGATGTCATGATGTCCTCAGCCTGCACGATGCGTGAATAAATGTATGCATCATGATTCAACTCGGCTAATTGTAGAAGCGTTTCTCTTTCTTCGCAGCGGGTTATCAGTTTATCAGGATTGATCTGGGCTGCTAAAATTGTAAATTTAAATACTTGCCAAGATGAAGTGGTCGTGAATAGTGGGTTTACGATCCTCAGTAGTGGATGAATGTGGAAGAACCTGTATAACGTGTCTGGCGAAATGGGAAAACTTCTTTCTATCGATCACATCGATGTGATGTCACGGGAAGGCGTCTCATTGTTCACGACAGAGTATATCATACAAATGGTGCGCCTCCTACGGTAGTGGCCTTGTGCGGTCCTTGCAAACTTAAGTTTATTCAAATTCATTTGAGGTCACAGTCCGTTTCTTTTGTGATGGTATTCGTAGCATGGTTAAATGAAGCAAAGTGTATGATAACACATAAATCTTTTCGTTTATATGGACACCCAGCATGTAATAAACTTAGTTTTTTTTAATGTTATAACAGTGCGTATTCTTCGGCAAAACTGAATAAAAATGACTTCCTGCACGGTAGGTTCGTCACGAACAGAAAAAATATAGGAAGTATAAAATATCTGATCGAGTTTGGAGCTGGAAAATGTGTTTATTGCAAATAAAGTTTTAAGATTGGACAATGTGATCACAAATATGATATCCTTAAAAAAAAATGGCATTGTCATAAATTTATACCATAGGGATAATTGGAGCTCTCGTCTTTATTTCGCTATTCTTTTTGTGCCACAAAAGAATAATTGGCTTTTGTAAATTAATCATTTACCAGAAACTCAAAATTAACCTAAAGCTCGCCTTTTGTCACATCCTAAAACTCTACCGCAATCAAAAATATTCCATGCTTTAGAGCGTAGGCATGCATTTTATTCTCGCCTTTATACACAACACTGAGTGTAAAAATTGTTACACACTTGCATATATACCACTTCTTTTTAAATAAACTTATGAAATTATTTCTGCAGATCGAAGCGGATTGATGCAAGGAATTGTTCTTCATTAATATGTCATCATACTGTAATAAGCATTAAAAATATTTAGCTCTCCCGTTAGGAAATTTAATGTTAATAAAGGGCATTTACTATAATGATTTCCAAAAGTAATTTGATGTCAGAAGACTTTTTTTTTTGTATTTATCTCAGATGTTCTTTTATTTATATACGATATAACTTTCCATCCTGTCTATTTATTTAATATCTGCAATAAATTTGTCGTTCAACTCCAGCTTTAAAGACATATCTACTATCTTTAGCAACAACTTTAGGCCATAAACCGCACAAATGTTTTCGATTGATTGCAGGAAGTAGGTGCTATTCAGTTCAGCAACAACCAGTTTATTGTAGCACTGACATATTTACATTGTTAACTATTGATTGAGTATATACAGACAGTCTAACTTGAGTTGATATGGAGAAAACACTTAAAATGTAAAAGAGCATGGCATAGTTGCAATTCACCCCTCGAATAAAAGAGGCATATTTATTATGTGAAAAATCACTTACTTTTGATGTTTTAGTGCTCGGTGGTAAAGCTACAAGACTGCTTGAAGTACGAAGGAGTATAAACAAAAATTAGGAGGTGGTAAGGCATATATCTACCTCTTCGGAATGTTGCGGCCGTGTTTTAGCCTAACTGAAATATGCGGTTAATAATATTTTCCGTTTCGAGAACTTTACACCCTGCGAAAAAATACAACCGAAGCACATTTTCCAGACGGAAAGGCTTTTTTTTTTTTTTTTTTTTTTTTTTTGGTATATTGGCTAAATATTTTAAACTGCCTATTGGATTTGGCAGGATATGAACTGTATGAACCAATAAAAAAATACATACGTGCAAGAAAGTTTCGCTATGTTGCAAATAAATCCACGAGAGTGAGCTACGTGTACGCTCTTTTATCACTAGTTTCGTCACAGCCTTCTTGACTTCGGTGATTTGAGAACACTTTCAGGATATTCGGATATTCCCGTTTTACTAAGGGGTGCGCAACAGTGAGCGTCGGTGGATTTATCCGCTCCATCGGCGAAGCTGAGGAAGCTTGCTCGGCGTTATTTGGAACCAACTCCTGTGTAACCTGGGCTGGATAACACTCATCCCCCTCCCTTCCGCGCCAACCCGCCAATAAAAACCTTTTCCTTTTCAGCGACCTCCATCTCACGAGGATGGCAACGACCGATTTTACTGCACTGCGCACTTGCGGCGATGTCTGTGTTCTGTGCGGGTTGTGGAGGGAGGGGTAGGTGTATCGCCCCCCTCGTACTTCCCCTCCTCTGGTCTACCCTTACAACCTGCCGAAAACAATGGCCTTCCCCGCCGGCTCATAATTCCATTTACCTGCTTCTTCGCCGGTGTAAGGAAACGGCACTGCGCGCAGGAGGAAGTTGAGCGCGCGCCTCCGCCCATTTGCGTCTGGCGCAGTCAGCGCTCTGATTGAAATATCGCAGCCGGTGACCTCCTACCGCGGGGCGAACAGAACGACTGGGGCAGAGGAGCTGTGCGGAACGAGCGCCTGCCGGCAAGTACCGATTTCGTGCTGTAGGCGGTTCACGGCTGATTGAAAGTTTCTGGAATCAATCTTTAAAAAAATGTTTCCTGCCTATACGTGCATGCATTTATGAGGAGAACACCTACTGGCACCTATACAGTGTACCTTGAAGACAATTAGGAAATGTAACTTTATATAATAACGGACCTTAAAATTTGTTATATCTAATTTGATAGCCACTGATATTATTATTTATGTTGTATACTTTAGACTAAGTACAGATGCAATATATACATATCTATTTATGTTTATCATGATGNTATTATTATTTATGTTGTATACTTTAGACTAAGTACAGATGCAATATATACATATCTATTTATGTTTATCATGATGACACAGCCTGTGTTGATCGATAAATAGATAATAGCAGTTACGTCCGTGGGAATATTAATTATTACATGTTCCAGACGGAAACAAAATGAGCATTGTGAAAAAACTAAGTTTGCCTTTGAAAAGTTTTCAGTTAACCAGCACGGATTGTCTTCTGTATCAGCATTTCTCTTACCACATGCATTTCCATAATTTCCATTTTATATCTACTAGATTTTTAAAATTAATAAACAGACTTGTTGCATCTCGGAAAGCTTACTATTATATAATTTTGTAGCGTTGCAGAGAAGGATGTGATAGATTTGTGAAGCTCTCAAATGACAAGAACAAAACGTTTGTCGCTGCTATGAGAGAAATGCTGACGTAGAAAACTAAACGATGCCTCTTAAACAACCACAATGTATGGAATAGAAAATGTATCTTCTCGACATATATTGGGGCGTGGGTGTTTTATTATGAGAATTCAGTGTATTTCCTAGCCCAAACTAACACTACACTAGGTTTGAATCTTTGTCACATGTTCAGTTTGGCAAAACGCTAGCCAGTGAAGTCCAAGATTCTGAGGACGCAAGGATCGATACAGATCCACCGCACACAAACTGGCAATTCCATTTCGAGGAGAGGTCGAACCTCGCTCGTGCGAACCGAATCGACGTGGATCTAATAGCCTGACGTTCTCCACCAACACGTAAACAAACAACAAATCGAAGGTAACGGAAGGTAGACGTGAAATTATTTGTGTAAAAATTAAATGAACTAGCTAGAAACAGTCCGCGTACAAGAGAATCATGTTCAAAATGAAATCATTTTGCATATATTTCTTGCCATGTAGGGTGATTAATGGGCAGTGTTGCTGCATCAGACACGGAAGGTTTGCTTTAGATCTACGTCACCAATGCTTGGAACTTTTCTAGAAATTGGTACGCCTGGTTCATCTACACTAATGAAGACAACGATAAAATACCGAATAATCATCCTCCATAGTTACCTTGAGCGTGACGTGGTTTACATTACCTTGTCGTTGCCTGAGGTTTAAATTGTTCATAGGGCTGTGAACTTCATCATCGTCACCTCTGGTTATTCTGGTATGCTCATTCAATCACACCGATGGATTCTGGTATTTAAAAAAAAAATCTTCCAATAAAACTGGTTGACATTGGACATTTAATTCATTATGTGCATAAGGAAAATATGAGTTTGATGGTCACATTTTTTGAGGTAATTCCGTTTCAAATATACATTGTAAGTAGGCACAACTCTGTACGAGTAACTCGATAACTAAATCAAAATCTCTCTTTTAAAAGTGCTTTGAAAGTTGGTTTATAGGCATTTGCAATAACTGTAAATCAACAACCGTTGTAACATTTGCCTGTCACTATTCCGTTTTATTGCATAAAACACAGGCTATCACCAAACATCGCAGTTGAAGTAGTTATATATGTGATGTTCTCAAATAATGACTGATAATGTTGTGACTTTAATATTATTTTCCAGACAGCAGTTGAATGAAAATAACAATGGCAGGACAACTTCAGTCACACAGTTTGCATGAACACATTACATAGACACCGAGAAGTAGATTTTGAAGGTTTGCTTATAGGCAACACTGAATAATGTTTTGAAAGAGTTACCTAACCACCGTACGTCAAAAGCATCTCCAACGTTTGTGCAATGTTTTATATACGTACGTTCTGGCTGAGGGAGTTCCACAGTTGCAAAATTTTTTTGTTTTCATTAGGAATAATATTTTTTCCGTAAGGGAAGAGGTACGGTTTAATGACACTCATACCATACTGAGCACTGGTAATTATTCATGAATGAACATGGAATACAGATGGATTATGTTTCAACACTAATTGTAATAACTTGTTTGAAATTTTACAGAAAAATTAGTAACTCATTTCTGATTGTTAACCGTACCTACAAAACGTGTTTGGTTACAAGTGGTACCAATTTCTGTCATGTTTCCGTGAAGAATCTCCTAATACTTTTTCTATGTCAAGAGATCACACCATACATACATAAAGTGATTAACGAAAGTAATTAACTAATAACTCACAACTCAACATGCAGCAAAAATTATTCAAAAAGTTACACAAAATAATTTTTAAAGCTTTCTTTCTATTAAATTCTAAATTGTTCGTATATATTTTCTTAGCAGTAATGCCAAAGTTACTTTAATTAATATTATGTTGCAGAAGTTACAATATTAATCTTTTTTCAGGAAATACATATTTTGTTTTTTATACAGGCAACCGAGTTTCTATAAAGTATGCAAACTTAATTACTCGTCTTTCATGCTCATAAACCGCGGAAAATATTTTCTAACCGGCTTCGTCAGACAAGCGCCTGAATGAAAATACTGCAGTAGCCCCAGATTGCGATTAAGAGTCACCTGGTCCAATTACTGGCCAATAATCATGTGGAAATTTCGGTGCGGTTAATTTGAAGAGCGTTATAGCAATTCGTACGCTGAGATGACGACCCTACCAACGGGTGGATTACGAACGTCACATATCCCAAGACTCGGTTCGTTGAAGAGCTATTTTACCTGTTGTGTAGCGGCTCTCGGAAGCAAGCGAAGNAGCGGGTGGATTACGAACGTCACATATCCCAAGACTCGGTTCGTTGAAGAGCTATTTTACCTGTTGTGTAGCGGCTCTCGGAAGCAAGCGAAGTGCGAACGTCTTGTGCTTCGTTATTTTTCAGAGTTTGATAACGTCGTAGCAGTAGTAATCGCAATGTGCGAGTACGAACCTACGTTTTGTGCGGCCAACATCGCAACTGTGGTGCNTATTATTATTTATGTTGTATACTTTAGACTAAGTACAGATGCAATATATACATATCTATTTATGTTTATCATGATGGCACAGCCTGTGTTGATCGATAAATATATAATAGCAGTTACGTCCGTGGGAATATTAATTATTACATGTTCCAGACGGAAACAAAATGAGCATTGTGAAAAAACTAAGTTTGCCTTTGAAAAATTTTCAGTTAACCAGCACGGATTGTCTTCTGTATCAGCATTTCTCTTACCACATGCACTTCCATAATTTCCATTTTACATCTACTAGATTTTTAAAATTAATAAACAGACTTGTTGCATCTCGGAAAGCTTACTATTATATAATTTTGTAGCGTTGCAGAGAAGGATGTGATAGATTTGTGAAGCTCTCAAATGACAAGAACAAAACGTTTGTCGCTGCTATGAGAGAAATGCTGACGTAGAAAACTAAACGATGCCTCTTAAACAACCACAATGTATGGAATAGAAAATGTATCTTCTCGACATATATTGGGGCGTGGGTGTTTTATTATGAGAATTCAGTGTATTTCCTAGCCCAAACTAACACTACACTAGGTTTGAATCTTTGTCACATGTTCAGTTTGGCAAAACGCTAGCCAGTGAAGTCCAAGATTCTGAGGACGCAAGGATAGATACAGATCCACCGCACACAAACTGGCAATTCCATTTCGAGGAGAGTCGAACCTCGCTCGTGCGAACCGAATCGACGTGGATCTAATAGCCTGACGTTCTCCACCAACACGTAAACAAACAACAAATCGAAGGTAATGGAAGGTAGACGTGAAATTATTTGTGTAAAAATCAAATGAACTAGCTAGAGACAGTCCACGTACAAGAGAATCATGTTCAAAATGAAATCATTTTGCATATATGTCTTGCCATGTAGGGTGATTAATGGGCAGTGTTGCTGCATCAGACACGGAAGGTTTGCTTTAGATCTACGTCACCAATGCTTGGAACTTTTCTAGAAATTGGTACGCCTGGTTCATCTACACTAATGAAGACAACGATAAAATACCGAATAATCATCCTCCATAGTTACCTTGAGCGTGACGTGGTTTACATTACCTTGTCGTTGCCTGAGGTTTAAATTGTTCATAGGGCTGTGAACTTCATCATCGTCACCTCTGGTTATTCTGGTATGCTCATTCAATCACACCGATGGATTCTGGTATTTAAAAAAAAAATCTTCCAATAAAACTGGTTGACATTGGACATTTAATTCATTATGTGCATAAGGAAAATATGAGTTTGATGGTCACATTTTTTGAGGTAATTCCGTTTCAAATATACATTGTAAGTAGGCACAACTCTGTACAAGTAACTCGATAACTAAATCAAAATCTCTCTTTTAAAAGTGCTTTGAAAGTTGGTTTATAGGCATTTGCAATAACTGTAAATCAACAACCGTTGTAACATTTGCCTGTCACTATTCCGTTTTATTGCATAAAACACAGGCTATCACCAAACATCGCAGTTGAAGTAGTTATACATGTGATGTTCTCAAATAATGACTGATAATGTTGTGACTTTAATATTATTTTCCAGACAGCAGTTGAATGAAAATAACAATGGCAGGACAACTTCAGTCACACAGTTTGCATGAACACATTACATAGACACCGAGAAGTAGATTTTGAAGGTTTGCTTATAGGCAACACTGAATAATGTTTTGAAAGAGTTACCTAACCACCGTACGTCAAAAGCATCTCCAACGTTTGTGCAATGTTTTATATACGTACGTTCTGGCTGAGGGAGTTCCACAGTTGCAAAATTTTTTTGTTTTCATTAGGAATAATATTTTTTCCTGAAGGGAAGAGGTACGGTTTAATGACACTCATACCATTCTGAGCACTGGTAATTATTCATGAATGAACATGGAATACAGATGGATTATGTTTCAACACTAATTGTGTTAACTTGTTTGAAATTTTACAGAAAAACTCATTACAGTAACTCATTTCTGATTGTTAACAGTCCATACAAAACGTGTTTGGTTACAAGTGGCACCAATTTCTGTCATGTTTCCGTGAAGAATCTCCTAACACTTTTTCTATGTCAAGAGATCACACCATACATACATAAAGTGATTAATGAAAGTAATTAACTAATAACTCACAACTCAACATGCAGCAAAAATTATTCAAAAATTTACACAAAATAATTTTTAAAGCTTTTTTTCTATTAAATTCTAAATTGTTCGTACATATTTTCTTAGCAGTAATGCCAAAGTTACTTTAATTAATATTATGTTGCAGAAGTTACAATATTAATCTTTTTTCAGGAAATACATATTTTGTTTTTTATACAGGCAACCGAGTTTCTATAAAGTATGCAAACTTAATTACTCGTATTTCATGCTCATAAACCGCGGAAAATATTTTCTAACCGGCTTCGTCAGACAAGCGCCTGAATGAAAATACTGCAGTAGCCCCAGATTGCGATTAAGAGTCACCTGGTCCAATTACTGGCCAATAATCATGTGGAAATTTCGGTGCGGTTAATTTGAAGAGCGTTATAGCAATTCGTACGCTGAGATGACGACCCTACCAACGGGTGGATTACGAACGTCACATATCCCAAGACTCGGTTCGTTGAAGAGCTATTTTACCTGTTGTGTAGCGGCTCTCGGAAGCAAGCGAAGTGCGAACGTCTTGTGCTTCGTTATTTTTCAGAGTTTGATGACGTCGTAGCAGTAGTAATCGCAATGTGCGAGTACGAACCTACGTTTTGTGCGGCCAACATCGCAACTGTGGTGCNGACGTCGTAGCAGTAGTAATCGCAATGTGCGAGTACGAACCTACGTTTTGTGCGGCCAACATCGCAACTGTGGTGCGCTGTTCACCACAAGTGCGATTGTCAGCTGGGAGCTGGAAGTAAACACTGCACTTTATTTACTTTAAGCTAACTGATCAAGAAATAAACATAATACACTATAATATGAATTAAAACAGTTTCAGTTATTCGCAAAATATTAGTTACAACAGTATTCGAAGGTTATATTTTCACTTTAGATATTCGTAAATAATACATGTTCGCGAAGTAATTTCTATAGGTTATGTTTTTATAGAGAAAAATTTAAAGACTATATTTGGTGTGCTGTCCTTTTAAGCCACTGCACTACTTTGAAACTCGTACATGAAAACAATACTGTTAAAATTACTGTACCGTTATTTAAATTACAATGTTACCTACATGTCTTAAATTATAATTAACTCACGTATAAGGTAAAATTATAACTGAAACATTGTAATAAATATTTTAAGGCTAATATTTCAGTAAGACATATTACAATTTTTAGACGCTCATGTCAGTGAAATATATAAATTTAATATTGTGCTATTAATGGCTACCTTAAATTTCTTCCTCGTTCTGTGTGCCTGCGGAGCAATGCATATTTGGGAAGATTTAGAAGTGTTACACAGATATCACGGCATTTTCTACGACACATTTCGGTGAATTATAATTNGCATATTTGGGAAGATTTAGAAGTGTTACACAGATATCACGGCATTTTCTACGACACATTTCGGTGAATTATAATTCTCAGCACATAAAAATAGGACTCTCACATTTACACATAAAATTCAGATATCTTTGTTTGACATAGACTTTATCAAGCGTTGCAGGAATGTCAGTTTAATAATTTCAACACGGAGAAAAAAAAACGCAAATTGTGTATGTATTTGTTGGAAAAATCTCGTTGCTATGGTTTCATCAGGGCCGCCACTACGACACAACAAAATGACTTTACATTTCGCATAAATCTTACAATGTATATTAATGTAAAAATATATTTTATTAAAGAAAAGATCCATTACAGTTCTTTAAAACTGAATAACAAAATATTAGCTATTACGAGTAGTTCAAATCTTACCACTTTATAAACAGAAATTATTATCAAATTAATATATTTAGGTTTCGTACTTTGTGGCATCGTATATTTTCGTTACGGCAGAAGCTCTACAGAAAAACAACGAAACCCACGCTGCATAAAGGTTTGTACTCACTACTTACGGTATATGTTTCATTATCACTCCGTGCATACAGCAATATTCGGTAGTAGTTCGTAGTTGGCCCACGTGTAAAAGTAACATATTAAAGTACCCCTCATACGTTGTTTCCTGCCTGAAACCTTGTCAGTTTAAGTGGCATCAGAGGAGGCTGGTGCTTAGTGGAAGCCGGCTGGCCTAAGTGACTTAAGTACTTGTACCTGACCAGGCTAAAATACCGATGAGGCTCAAGTCACAAGAAAAGTGGCTTCTAATGGAGTACTGCACTCGATTGTACAGCATGAAATCATGAAAAAGTAGTAGATAACCTACAAATTCGTGAGAAAAGTACGATTTGTGTTACATATGAAAGAAAAATTTATATATTTTGAAACATTGTAACATATTTTGCTAGAATAAATGTATGTCCTTTCAACCAGTGTTAATGAGTCTATTTGTAATATAAATTTTAACGTCCTTGTATTTTAAATGCTTCAAAAACGCACTTTACAAAAATCATCAAGTACGACTATCATAATACTTGCTATGATGTATTAAGGAAATATTGATACTTACGTTAAAACATATTTTCTCTAATTTATTTTAAACACATACATTTTAATCATAGAAATGTTAACTATTATAATAATACTGCTTGAAGGAGGAAATTTTTTTTGGTGAAAAATATGCTTTTCGGAGACTTTATAATGGAAAAATGCTTACACTTAGATAACAAATAGAATCTTGTTGAATGATTTTTTAATATAAAATTAGTAAATCCCAGAAAAGTATTTCACAATGTTATAAAATATATGCATTTTTCTTTGGTATGTAAAGTAAATCGTAATTTTCTGACCATTTTTGTAAAGTGCATAGTCCATTCCCTGTTACTTCCAACTATTCTGAAGCCCTTCTAAAGTTCTACTTCCAGAATATTCCTCCGCCTCATGCAAACAATGCTTAACAAAGTCTAGAAAATTACACCAAAGTGACAACGCACCACATTCGTGTGCACTCAGTGTAATTATATTTCGTAAAATAACTTTATTACTAGGCATTACCATCATACTTATTTTCTCTCTATTTTAAGGCATATTAAATATTAATGAAATATTGTAATTTAGAGATGAAATATAAATAATAGTTCAATTAAACCAACAATTAGATAATTTAATGTTGAAACAAGTACAAAACGCTTGTGATACATGGATTCTTTAGGAAAAAACACACACGTCATACATGTTACGAATTAGACTTTAAGTCAATTCATACCTAAAAGGGGCTAAGAGTGTAACTAAATAATGAGTCATGATTAGGTAGAGCACAGCAGTACAAAATGGGGTTTATTGAACATAAGGATTATACAATAACTATTTACGTGACTATTGATCGGGGCAGCTTAAATGGAATACTAAGATGCCAATTAATTATAATAAGTTTTATTACCCCATGCCACTACTATTACAGTCTAATTGGAAAGTCCACACCTTGTTCATGTTGCTGGAGGCTGATTCTAGGAGGCGGTTAACGACGGCCGGACACAGCCATCTCCACATCTTCTTGGTCCGCTGCCCCGATGACAAAATACACCGTACAAGTGTTACGTTGGCATATATCGGGCGCGTTGTTTAATATTTTCGGTCCTGTTTATTGATCGGTGGAGGGGTTTCTGCAACTGTCTTTCACAATGTGTTATTATAATCAAGCTCGTGCCCTGGTTCAATGTTTGAAGGTGTGATCATGCAGGCCGTTCAGCTAAGGCCTGATCACTTCATAACAATGTGGTGACTTTTCAAATGTTTGTTTCAAAAAGTGTGAATAAACTGTGAATTGAATACCATGAAGTGGGGTGAGATTGATTAGCGAAGGTGAGATTGATGACATAAAATGTTCTATAAATATTAAAGTCAGATATGGTGCCTGACCTAAACCTTTACAGTAAACTGTCATGTTATCAATCTCAGCCCCTGCTGATCATCCCCCACCTATGTATCTGGCCTTGACATGTGATAATGTGATAAATCTCACTCCTGTTGACCAATTTCACCCAAATTATAATTTATTTCGGCATGTTGTACAGCTGTGTGAGGTACGCCATTGGAAGCCACCCTCCCACTGCCTTGATGAGGAGAGTTGAAGCAGAGGTGAAATGAACACGTGGCAGAAGATAACGGCATTGAGTAAAGAGAACTCTCACAAGAAGGCAGTGAGTGGAGAACATACCACCCACATAGGTAAGACTCACCGTATGTAAAACTCGAAACCGCGTGTCCTTATTACGCGCCAACCCCGCGAGACCAGCCTTCCTGAGTTAACAAAGGCTGTTCACGGTTAAATGAGCACTTTTAAAATCTAACTTTGAAAAATTTCACTGTCGCTACATGCATATACACTGAAGAGCCAAAAAAACTATTGTAGGCGTATTTATGCAAATAACAGAGGTATGGAACCAATCAGAGTAACGCGATGCGGTCGGCAGCTAGATCGGTTACTGCTGCTACAATGGCAGGCTATCAAGATTTAAGTGAGTTTGAACGTGGTGTTATAGTCGGCGCACGAGAGATTGGACATAGCATCTCCGAGGTAGCGATAACATTTGGATGTTCGCGTACGATCATTTCACGACTGTACCGTGAATATCGGGAATCCGCTAAAACATCACATTTTCAACATCGCTGCGGCCGGAAAAACATCGTGAAAGAACGGGACAAACGACGACTGACTAGAATCATTAAACGTGACAGACGTGCAACCCTTTCCAAATTGGCGCAGATTGGATTTCTGGACTGCCCTGCAGGATTCATGATGTGAATTGCCTTCTGCATACCTTCAGACATTAGTCGAGTCCGTGCCACGTCGTCTTGCGGCACTTCTGCATGCTCGGGGGGCCCTACACGATATTATGCAGGTGTACCGGTTTTTTTTGGCTCTTCAGTGTACTTTAGCTCGCATACTGACTGGCATGTGTCCGGTAAAGTTGGTAACGACGGCGAGAAAGTAGTTTTACGTTTTAACGCTGAAGTAAAAGTGTTAGGCAAACATTTGTGAATACTGAAATTGCTTCTTTTTCTTTCTGTTCTGTTTAAAGCATGTAAGTGCAAGAAAGACCAAATTTTTTAAACATTTGCTTTTAAAATAATTTCTTAGTTTCATTTGACCGAAGCATGAATAAAGTGATCAGGCTCGTGACAATGTTAATTTTACATATCGCGGAAGAATACTCAATGTGCATACAAGCAGATCTTAAGCAGGGCCTTCAAAAGTGCTCAGTTAACTGTGAACGGCCTAAACCTGGTCCCACCAACGCGGCTCGCTACGCTTGGGCCACCTCAGCCGTGAAACGTCGCCAGTCGGTTTTCTGCCCGCGATGAAGTGCCTGTCCTTGCCGCGCTCTGTGTGGACGGATTTTTGTCCCATTTGCTCTTCGAGATGCAAATACTGCAAATGAAACAAAATATATGAGTTCCTCTTATCGAAATATACACAAATTCGCACGTTTGTGGGATCCAAAATAAAAGAGCAAGTGAGTGAGTGAGTGAGTGTGTGAGTGAAGAGATTTGGGCGGCTCTTAACATCTAGGTCTTGATAGCCGATAAGGGTGAAGCGAGGTGGGTATGGTGGAGCTCCGGAATTGAGGGGTGAGGGAAACGGGAGATCTCCGAGAAAACCCGCTGACCAACGGCATCGTCCGGCATGATTGCCAAATGCGAAACAAAAGAAAATAACATTCGTAATAATGCCAAGAGGGAAGAAACCTGGAATGAGTTCAGTTTGGCACCCTACGATCGTGTTCCAGGTTTGAAAGCCAAGATGAAAACTCTGGTCGGAACTTTCAGAATAGAGATTTCGAGGGGAAAAATAAATTTCGTAAGCTTGCATTTTGTAGTAATTCTCAATAAATAGTCATCAACATGTGTGCAATGACATACTTTATCAGCAGTAAAAATTAAAAACGGTTTGGTTAACATTTGAAGGAATCGGCTGCACGTATCAGCACAAGTGGTTCGCCTACTGATACTTCTCCTTTTCATCATACAGAGACAAATCCTAGAGAAACTATGGATACAACATATGAGGTAAGTTTAATCTTTTGTAGTTATTTTGCCAAGGAAAAATGCCATTACAAATAAAGTGTGTTGCTAAATGCAAACATATGTTTTTGTCTCGATCACTTGCTCATCGAGGTACATTTCTAATTGGCAACATGTGTGTCATTTCTTGATCATTTCGCCATCTACCGCTAATAATATTTCCGACTATTTCTCTCTCTCTCTCTCTCTCTCTCTCTCTCTCTCTCTCTCTCTCTCTCTGTCAAAAGTGCCTGGAGATTTGTGAATGTCCCGTGAATTACGTTTGCGTGCGTAGGAAGTTACGTAAATGTCTGCTTGCCAGCACAACTGCCAATGCTTCCTTTGGTTTCAATAAAATGGGGTCGATCTCACGTGGCGCATTCGGTTGGTGCGCCACCAGTCTGCGGTGTGGGAGGTTATGGGTTCGAATGCCAGGTAAGGCATGGGTGTTAGTTTAAGTTAGGTCATATGTTAATTTGTATGGCGCCCACTGATAAGCCTTAAGGGATAACACCGAGGGAACTTAAAGCCCTTTCCAATCAATCAATAAAAGGTGCTTTTCTCAATACACGAAATAGTCTTGGAATTTTCAAAGATTTTCTCTTCACTTTTGCCAACGATTTATCATTTATGAAGATGCCACGTGCAGAAATCTGTCTTTGGCAACCTTCATATAAGTACATATAATTATAGTTTACATCAACTAACGCTAATAGCACAATGCTAAAAATGTGTTTATCCTTTCCCATGATAATAGGACTAGTTATTTAGATTTTATAGCGTTGTTTACGGGTTATATTGAGGAACATTATAATACACCGATGGACAAAAATTCTTTCATACTCAGTTAAAATTTTTGTTTATTTTATGGAAATGGTACTTGAAAAAATATATTGACCTCTGTGTAAAATAACGAACACCTCGTTTTAAACTGTTACTAAGATTCCGTTGTGATTAGGGATGAATTCCACAAATTCATTAAACATTATTCATGGTAAAAACCAATTACTACTATAAACCAAATTATTATTGTTCCCCGTGGGGACTTCAATAGCAACAAAATGTCAAATAGTCTAGTTTTTTTTTGTCATGGAAAGCTCTAGCTATGATGTAACGGGGTTACGCTACCTCACGCCAATCTGGCTCGCGTCATGGGTACTTACGTTGCTGAAGACGTTTGCCGGTTGACGGCAGCCCGGGGGAGCGTTAGACTCCGCGACGCGGGTGCCTGGTGGCTTCGGCAAAGGACGGAGTCATACTGGGCGCGCAGCGTTTCCCTCCGACTAGTGGCGGCTATGGTGACTGAGAGGGTCGCTTTGTGACATCAGCGCCACCTTTGAATTTAAATTAGACGCCGTTCTACTTCTGCTTCGAGGACGTTCTCCACAGCTTTGGAGAGGGCGGCGGTTGCTGAATCTGTACTATAATATCCCTGGCAAACTAAGCGACGGCGGACACTCAGGGAGAGGTCACACTAAGGGGTTGGTCTCACTTTGAGACTTGTAAAGTTTAGAAAATCTTAATATAGGCTTTATGGAGAATTTGTGCCAGTTAAGTACCATGTATATTTGCTTTATTTTAACGGCACATTTTATGTAACCCTTTAAATTTTTGTAATGCTTTAAAGTAATTGGGAAATTGTAAATATATAACTATGCAATATTTTTTACTCCTTTTTCAAGGAAATAATTTTTGCACCATGCATCTATTTCGTATATTGTATCTTTTTGGGGCGAATTAAGTAAAAAAAAAAAAAAAAAAAA
>NQII01001022.1:26215-179301 GCA_002778355.1 Clitarchus hookeri | reverse complement strand
CTATTGATTTTATTTCCTTCTATGCTTGTAATTTTTGTGCATCGTGAATAACGTGGTTGTGGTGTTGGGGCAAGTTTTGTAAATGTGATAGAGTGGTCTGGTGGTCACTAAGATGCTCTGTTGCCATAATCTCTGAGAAAAAAATAATTACGTGTTGGTAATGCACGCAAATCTCACGTCTTTCGCTTTGTAAGAGGGCTAGAAGTATTTATGTATTTTACAGACAGTTATTGCTAACGTTTGTAATATTAATTTGTATGTACGTGGAGTAAGTGTAAAGGAACAACGATTTTATGATTATAGCGGCGTTGAACGCTCGTGTTTTCTTGTTAACAATAGTGCCGAGACAAATTTTGTGTTCCGTTATTTCAGACTTTGTATCCGTATATTAATATCAGGTTCCCGTTAAAAAATACGTTACTTTGAGAAAACATTAAACATCTTACGTATTCAAATCTTTTCTGTAGAATTTGAAATGNCCGTAGAATTTAAAATGCACATATATCACACGTACATGCAGGAAAATGGCAAAAAAAAAAAAAAAACAGATTTTACGCGCAAAGACGAACTATGAATTAATTAGAATTCTGAAATTTAAGATATCCTCAAACTGGCACTTAATCTAACTTTAATTTATTTAAGACATTCACTTAAGAGAGTAGTCAGATATCGGTTTATAAATTAAAAACTCACGTCTTGGGAAAATTGATTTTTTCTTCCTAACTGAGTAGTTGCATCAGCTTACATTTCTACGTTAATATATATTCTCCTTCTGTGAATGACTTACTGAAGTGTATCAAATGTATCAAATAAAAAATTACTTATGACTCTAATTAGATCGGAAACGCTCGTAAACCGTGTCTAGTGTGTGCATAAGTGAATAAACTCATTTATTCTTAGTGAAGAATCTCGGAAATATTTGGGGCTGAATATCTGCTTGCTGATTAGGATGCCAGGGCTTTGAGCTTCGGTACGTGTAGATATATAACACGGAGTATGATAATGTGTAAGCTATACGCCTGTTGCCTTTGAAAACCTAAAGTAATATACGTCAATCGGCTTTAACGTTTATTTTGTTAATTGTGTCTGAAATTATACATGCGACCATTTATTTTATAAATTGTGTAAATCCTACTTTGCTGAGCTTTTATAAAATTAAATAGGTTTCACGTTTTATCCTAACATCACAAAGTAATCCCTACTCAAGCGTGCACGAAAATCCGTCTCCCAATAACGACGTCTCTCCCCCTTTTTTCTCATAATTTGACAACAGGCTTAGTAAACAATTATACTAAGAGCTTGTTTCGTTCCCTGCATGGGACGAAACACCGCACACACGCGCCTTACCTGGTTACATTCCTCCGCGCGCGAACCAATAACATGGCAAATGAAGATACTTCTTGCTGAAGTTCTACCGTATTTGAAATTTGGTGGATCTTCTTCTGTAGGCAACATACGTTTTCTATTGCCTACTAATGACGTATTGATAATCTATGTAACGTAGCAGCGGAATATTACTAGGTGTAGAGGCCCGTCGAAGAAAAATTGGGACTGAACGGAAATCAATTAATTGAAACATTAGCGCTGTAGGCAAATTAATTTTACTGTGGCGCAGTGGCGTCGCTACACCAAGGTGGAAAAGGGGTCTTGGCTGAGGCCTCGCACTTGCAGGGGACTTGCAAATTTGTTGATATTTTCTTTTCCAATACAAACGAAAACAATCTTCCCAGTCCTCCGAAGATGTTTAACGTTGCGTCTTAAGTTTTAGTTTTATGATACATCGTTATTGTATGTCGTTACAAATCTACGTTCAGACTGAATGCAATTTAGAGTATGTAGCATTCACCAAGCAGAATTAGCATTATGCTCACTGCGTAGACTGCCACAAAGTTAACAGTTAACAGCTCGCAGGTTTGCCGCATGCAAAGAACAGCTAGCGCAGCAATGTGCAAAGACGGAAAATCACATCCCAGCTGACACTGGGTTGACGCTCTTTCACGATTTTATTAATAGTACTGGTCAATCGTGCTCTAATGCTGTGAGGTTATGTTATCATTATCGTGTTCGTCGTCAGCAGCTCAAGTTATATTAAAATTGTGTATGTTAAAAAAATATTAATATGATTGCTGGGAAAAAGGAACTCATTATTTCACTTCGTCATTGTTTTTATAGGCCGGCGACAAGTAAATAAATCTTGTGTATAGCCTCAGAAATCCTTTATCCGTCACTGTTGTGACGATATTATACGGTAGATAATATTTTAAGTGGCCTGTGCAGTGTAATCAGCTGTCGAAATACCAGCGCACGATATGGTTGGGGTATAGACTTTTTTTAGGGTACAGAGGCGAAACAGCTGGTTATAACGCGAACTCCAGCCGCACACACCAGCAAATTGTTGGATAACAGTTAGCCNTATTAATATCAGGTTCCCGTTAAAAAATACGTTACTTTGAGAAAACATTAAACATCTTACGTATTCAAATCTTTTCTGTAGAATTTGAAATGCACATATATCACACGTACATGCAGGAAAACGGCAAAAGAAAAAAAAACAGATCTTACGCGCACAGATGAACTATGAATTAATAATAATTCTGAAATTTAAGATATCCTCAAACTAGCACTTAATCTAACTTTAATTTATTTAAGACATTCACTTAGAGAGTAGTCAGATATCGGTTTATAAATTATAAACTAACGTCTTGGGAAAATTTATTTTTTTCTTCCTAACTGAGTAGTTGAATCAGCTTACATTTCTACGTTAATAGATATTCTCCTTCTGCGAATGACTTACTGAAGTGTATCAAATGTATCAAATAAAAAATTACTTATGACTCCAATTAGATCGGAAACGCTCGTAAACCGTGTCTAGTGTGTGCATAAGTGAATAAACTCATTTATTCTTAGTGAAGAATCTCGGAAATATTTGGGGCTGAATATCTGCTTGCTGATTAGGATGCCAGGGCTTTGAGCTTCGGTACGTGTAGATATATAACACGGAGTATGATAATGTGTAAGCTATACGCCTGTTGCCTTTGAAAACCTAAAGTAATATACGTCAATCGGCTTTAACGTTTATTTTGTTAATTGTGCCTGAAATTATACATGCAACCATTTATTTTATAAATTGTGTAAATCCTACTTTTCTGAGCTTTTATAAAATTAAAAAGTTTTCACGTTTTATCCTAACATCACAAAGTAATCCCTACTCAAGCGTGCACGAAAATCCGTCTCCCAATAACGTCGTCTCTCCCCCTTTTTTCTCATAATTTGACAACTGGCTTAGTAAACAATTACACTAAGAGCTTGTTTCGTTCCCTGCATGGGACGCAACACCGCACACACGCGCCTTACCTGGTTACATTCCTCCGCGCGCGAACGAATAACATGGCAAATGAAGATTATTCTTGCCGAAGTTCTACCGTATTTGAAATTTGGTGGATCTTCTTCTGTAGGCGACATACGTTTTATATTGGCTACTAACGACGCATTGATAATCTGTGTAACGTAGCAGCGGAATATTACTAGGTGTAGCGGCCCGTCGAAGAAAAATTGGGACTGAACGGAAATCAATTTATTGAAACATTAGCGCTGTAGGCAAATTAATTTTACTGCGGCGCAGTGGCGTCGCTACACCAAGGTGGAAAAGGTCTTGGTTGAGGCCTCGCACTTGCAGGGGACTTGCAAATTTGTTGATATTTTCTTTTCCAATACAAACGAAAGCAATCTTCCCAGTCCTCCGAAGATGTTTAACGTTGCGTCTTACGTTTTAGTTTTATGATATTTGGTTATTGTATGTCGTTACAAATCTACGCTCAGACTGAATGCAATTTGGAGTATATAGCGTTCACCAAGCAGAATTTGCATTATGCTCACTGCGTAGACTGCCACAAAGTTAACAGTTCGCAGGTTTGCCGCATGTATATAACAGTGAACGCAGCTATGTGCAAAGACGGAAAACCACATCCCAGCTGTCACTGGGTTGACGCGCTTTCACGATTTTATTCTTTATAGTACTTGTCAATCGTGCTCTTATGCTGTGAGGTTATGTTATCATTATCGTGTTTGTTGTCAGTAGCTCAAGTGATATTAACTGTTGTGTATGCTAAACAAATATTAATATGATTGCTGGGAAAAAGGAACTCATTATTTCACTTCGTCATTGTTTTTATGGGCGGGGGACATGTAAATAAATCTTGCGTAGAGCCTCAGAAATCCTATATCCGCCACTGTTGCGACGAGATTACACGGTAGATAATATTTTAAGTGGCCTGCACAGTGTAATCAGCTGTCGAAATACCAGCGCACGATATGGTTGGGGTATAGACTTTTTTTAGGATACAGAGGCGAAACAGCTGGTTATAACGCGAACTCCAGCCGCACACACCAGCAAATTGTTGGATAACAGTTAGCCAATCAGCGCCTGATACCCTGTTCGCCAACCGGCAGCCCAGCCAATAACGAAACTTTCGAAAGCATGCAATCGCCAATCATATGGGAGATCCGCAGACTCGCGCGGCGAATCATAGAATAGGCACGCCCACATCAACGGTACTGCCACGCCATATCGTTTGTGTGTACTACTCTACTCCGTGGTTGGGGTTCAGTGCAACTCACATCAGCCGTGAGTACAGTAAGGATACTTATTAGCATAGTAAGGAACTGTACTGGAAAATGGTCGCTACCATATGATGTGTTTTTAGTATAAGAATATCGTTAGCGTCATACATTGGTGCAAAAGCGAAGATAATTTCGCGTTCAGTACAGTTGTCATGTAGAAAGAAAGCTCAAGAACAAAGATAGTGTCAGTAACGAGTTCATCAGTAGAATGCTGTACCATTTTTGAAAATTTTGATAATTTTCCCAGTTATCGTGATTAATTTTAATAATATTATAATAATAATCATAGGAGATATTGTATTATTATTACACTAATACATTTGAGGGGATGTTACTTTTATTCAAGCATAAATGTTTGTTATTAGATAGAAATCATTTAGTGGATTTAATTCATTTCAATATATATATACACGACCTCATGTGTTCATATACTATAGCTATTTCAGTTGGTTGACCATCACTGCTCCGTTGGCTAGCTCACTAGATGTCTCTTTCATAATTGTGCAGCTGTTTGTTCTGTAGTTCTTCATGAAGCGTCATTACAACATGCAATGGATAATCTTCCTCAATACTAGACGGGAAGGACTGAAAATGTTTTGTTCAGACCCACACCCGATATTTTTAACGCGCGAAAGAAATCGGTGTCAAATCGGAGGCAGAAATTCGAGTACGGTATTTTATCATAAGACACAACTCTATGCTACATTTGCTTACATCTGACCCTTACTTTGAGATTCGCTTACTGCTTGAACTGGTTTACAGATCAAGCGTCTNCTCCGTGGTTGGGGTTCAGTGCAACTCACATCAGCCGTGAGTACAGTAAGGATACTTATTAGCATAGTAAGGAACTCTACTGGAAAATGGTCGCTACCACATGATGTGTTTTTAGTATAAGAATTTCGGTAGCGTCGTACATTGGTGCAAAAGCGAAGATAATTTCGCGTTCAGTACAGTTGTCATGTAGAAAAAAAGCTCAAGAACAAAGATAGTGTCAGTAACGAGTTCATCAGTAGAATGCTGTACCATTTTTGAAAATTTTGATAATTTTCCCAGTTCTCGTGATTAATTTTAATAATATTATTATAATAATCATAGGAGGTATTGTATTATTATTATTACACTAATACATTTGAGGGGATGTTACTTTTATTCAAGCATAAATGTTTGTTATTAGATAGAAATCATTTAGTGGATTTAATTCATTTCAATATATATATACACGACCTCATGTGTTCATATACTATAGCTAATTGCTCTGTAAGAGTTACCGGCACTGTAGTTTCTGTATGAAAGAGACATCTAGTGAGCGTTCTTGAAGTGCAGGCGTGCGCTAGCCAACGGAGCAGACACGTTATCGCGGACACTCGACCTTCACCCACAGCAGTGACGGTCAACCAACTGAAATTGCTACATGTTGGTGCACCAACACAGGTACACCTTACAGAGTTGGCGAAGTGTATTAACTCAGTAATGATTCTCTCATCAATTGCCGTACCCTGCAACGAACAGGTGCTGCGGAGCTGACGCGCAGCGTATCATTGCTGCGAGTGCGCGGCTGCATTTTACTGCAAGCAGCACAGCAATGCAGCACAGCAATGCAGCACAGCAATGCAGCACAGCAATGCAACTCCATCGACAGTCGGCACTTCACCAGTCGCTATAAGCTTAGCGCTTCACATCGATATACCAAATTTACAATGCATTATAATAATATGCGAATATTTCATTTAGCTTGTTTTGAAACTACCTTTCGTCTGCTGTAAGTCCTCTCTTAGGCATAATAATCCATTGTTAAATTCACCGTATTTTAGCCTTGCCAATAATAATGAGTTGACATTTGCTATTTTTTTTAGAAATGTTAAATTTCATGCAATATAGACGTTTCGACGGACACGTGCAGGAGTGATATTATTATAAACAAAATAACTGCAAGTGCAAATAAGTAATGCAGAATGCTATGACCTTTTCATTTCACTATTTAGATAGTCGCAGTATTTTTTCTTCTATACATCATATCGCACAATGATACATTAAAAATAACCGATATAACTATAATCCATTCTCGGTTACTTCACACTTTTCTGAAGCCCTGCTAAAGTTCTACTTCCAGGATATTCCTCCGCTTCGTGCAAACTAAGCTTAACTAAGTCTAAAAAATTACACCAAAGGAAAACGAACCGAATTCGTGCGCACTCAGTTGTAATTATATTTTGCATGAGAACTATTTATTTCCATGCGCTACCAACACACATGTTTTCGCACTGATTTTATTCATATTTATTATAAATTAAATATTGAAACTTATAATTAAAATACAGGCCAAGCTTTAATTTTACTAAAAATAAGATACTGCCATGTGAACAGAAGTATGAAACGCTTGTGATACAAGGCATATTTAGGAAATAACTAATCACGTAATACATGGGGTGATTTTTCAAAGGTTTGATTAAAAAAGTGTGAAGAAACCGCGAATGAACTATACAATATATATTTTCTCCGTTATCAACATCACTAGCACAAGGCGCCAATGAATGGTTAGTTGGATATTTTTAAGGGGGTGAGTTGGCACACCATGCGCATGAACTGAGTTAGCACAATCGCGTGGCATTTCGTTGTGTTACCCATGTGCAAAACACAGCACTAGTGAGACGGCAAATTACGTACCATATGATTGAACTTTTGATAACGTCAGGATGTAGTCGGACAACGTATCTCTTGAATTTTTTATTTTTCTTTATGTAGTTTAGCTACTCAGCAGCAAGTTATCAAGATAGTAATTAGTGGAAAGGTGATATTTATAATGTTGCTACGTGTGCATTTGTCTACCTCTTCGGAGGTCCCAGTGATGTGGCCAGATCAGAGATTGGCGGATTGCCGTTGCTTTATGTTTCGCCTTACTTCATTTACGAGTAAAGTCAACCACGCGTAGGTTTGTTTCTATTCAATGGTGAGTGAAACGGGTGAAACTGGGAACTTGTATTTAAGCTTTATTTGTTATCTTGTGTTTTCCCATTTGCTATATGTATGTACGTTTTGTAAGGCCTCATTAGATTTGCAATTTAAGAATTACTACAGGAACTTTATTTCAAAACCTAGCTTATATTAGCTCCCCGCACTTAATACTACAATATTTTAAGCTATTAGACTATAAAATATGTACCCTAAAGGTTGGGCACAAATACTATGTGGCTAAGAGGTAAGAGTTACATGCTACAAAATAAAACGTTTTGAAAAATCCTGCGAAATTATCCTACAACTCGGAAACATTTTTGTGATATTGAAATAATCTTGTAACATTTATGGATTGAGTTTCCATACATTTTCCCATCACATTCGACTGCTTGCCACGTGCCTCCAATTAAATTTCGCAATATGTGCCTTACAGAATAATACGAAACCACATATATCAATATGCGAGGGCTTTATTTTGCCGGGTTTTAGATGAAGACGTATTTATTATAGTTAAGCACACATCTGTGTCCAGTCAGTAAAGATATATCACTATAAGTATTACCAAAAATATAAAATAATTAGCTTTGTTTGCGTTCTAGTATGAACGTAGCAATATTTCTTATATATACTTTTTACTGTATCTGGAGTAGAGGTTGTAGCAGTACAAATACGTTTGTCGTGCCCTGAGGCATTGAGTGAAGCAATTGTTTAGCATTATCTCAGGTAACTGGGATAGTGGCGCAGCTATAATAGAAAATTATGTCATTGGTTGAATATACTGTTAAAATAAAAAAATTAATAACATAACTTAAAGTATTCGTACATTTACTGGAATTGTAAAGTGCACGAAGCGTGATGAGGCGTGATACAATTAATTAAACTGTCAGTGTAGTTTTGGAAATGTAAACATTAGAGTAAGAAATTACGTAAGCTCTTCTTAGCATCTGAAATATTTTATAACGTCACTCCATAGTTAGTATTTGTTTTAAAGTATTTCAACCATTGCTCTTAAATTTTTTATGAATTCTCTTATTTGCTTTAATGTTTCATTACTTTAGTATTTCGGAACAAATAAATTGTGTTATATTAGTAATATTGTCTTCACATCTAGATGTAATTTATTTAAAATGAGTAGTGTTTTTATGGTGCTCCAAAGACAACTGGTCCTGGTGATGGATCTCCCAATCTGGTGCCTGGTTAGGCATGTTTGCCCTTCCGATCGATCTGAGTGTCATCTTGTATTTGACCTTTGTTTGTTATCTTGTGATTTCCCATTTGTCATTAGTTTTTCAGCAGCCTTTTTTTACCATTGATTCTGATGTACCCTTCTAGAGAGCACTAGTGTAGGTTGCCACATTCGTTTCTGATGTCACCCGCTAAAGTGCACAACTGGTGGCCACCATATTGTTTACCATTCATACCGATTTCTCATGTCAGCCTAAGCAAGTATTGCATGCAGTATTCATTTAATTTTTTTCCATCCTGTATTTAAGGACGAAGTGATATTTGCCAAACATGATATTTTCACTTCTTTCGACACATGTAATTTAATGGAACTTAAAAAATCGTCTGGATGGGATGATCCTCTGACTGCAGGACCTTGTGTAGCAGATGCATGCCCTAGGTGACTGAGTTATCAATATGTGTAGCTATGCAGATGTTTTAATGAGGCGTACAAAAATTAAAAGATTCAATTTTTATTACTTTTACTATAAAATTTATAACATTGTTATGTTACATTAAAAAAATGTAAAACCACATAGCTACAGAAATTCTTTATTTAATTACTGGTAAAATATATTTTATAGTACTACAGAACACAATTAATTATTCCGTTTTTAATACAATGTGTCTAAAATTTACTAAATCAATATTTTTATTTAAAACATTTATATTTTTATAATTTTAGAAATTCCCTTTTAATTACCAGTGTAATCGATTATAAAGTACAGTCAAACGAAACTAGCCATCCTATGTTTATTTCATTACCTAAATGTATGAAATACATATTATTTATCAAAACACTTTAAAACTGTACAAACTCAGAAATTATTTTTTTAATTACTAGTAAAATCGAATGTACAATAAAATCGATCTCAATGAAACATTCAATTTCTTACACTAAAAAACTAAAATTAAATCAAACAATGCCTTTATTTAAAAGTTTCAAAAACCATTTATTTAAAAATCATTTCTCCAATTAATGGCAAATTCGAACACTGAATAATTTACTATTTGTTCTTTTTAGAGACATATTTTCGGTGAATTAAAATAGAGCAAGACATTCACAAATTATCTAGGATCTCTTCCCCTCTTTTCAGTATACTGCTCTAAAGTAGGTCCTGTGATGCTTGGTTCAACCACTGAGTACTTAAAAATACAGAGGTGAAACATCTGCTTGAACTGCAAACTCCAACTGAATATGCTAGCAAAATGGTGCCACAAGGACATTTTGCACCATGCAGCAGCTAATCAGAAACAAGGCCCATTCCCAGAGTCTTGCACAACACAAGTTAAGCCTGCGAGTTTGCTTACATAAAAGGAAATTCACACTATCTCAATTCCATGAAGTATTCTTCTCTGTTGCTCGAAATTCTGTCACTTTGCCTCTCACCCTCCTATCCCACTCCAAGGCATGGGTTCCAATTTATACTGCCTCAGCAGGTTGCTTCCAAGTCTACTCGATCTTCGAACCACCCTGTCCAAACCTCCAATTTCTGCAATCTCTGCACCATGCCTGATGCTACTGGTCAACCTTTGATGCCACTACCACCTCTTCTTCAACCATATAACCCCCATCTTTTTGTCCACAGAAGTTATAGTCACCAAATTTATTTCATAGATAACACTTGTAACTCTGAGAATGTATATATGGCATATTAAGCACTAAATTATTTTATAAGAAAATTATGGACCCAGCAACTATCACGTTACAGGCATAGTTGGCTACAATTTGCAAACTACTTGGTCTATGCCTTTCATATTTGTATTTAGACTTAATTCTCCACCCCTAGAATTTATGTATGACACTTTATACCCCAAGTCTCTTCATAGGCATAATTATCCACCATTTGCGAACCAGTTGAGAAAAGCATTTGAAATTCAGTATGCATACACCATTTCCGACCCCAAGAATGAAAATGTGATACAATAAGTCATTCATTTTTTATATAGTTATAGATGGTTATAATTTTAAAATCATTTGGGCTAAGTTCATAACATTTTTTGACCCAAATATTTTTATAGGTATAGTTGACAACAATTTGCTAGGTACTAGAAATTCTGTATGCACGCATCATTCCATCCCGAGAATGTTGGTATGAAATGATAAGTGCTAAACTATTACATAGGTTTAATTAGCTACGATTTGCGAACCATTTGGGTTATACACTTCCAATTTATTAAAGTCATGATAAGCTCTTTGTGTTTTATAAGCATTGTCGGTGGTTATAATTTTTCAAACCATCGAGGCTAGGCGATTGAAATTCAGTACATAGGCATTATTCAAAACCCCAAGAATAAGAAAATTGCTTGACAAGCCCTACAAATTTTTATAAGCATAATTCACTCTAATATGCAAACTTGTTAGTTTGGGCTTTTGAAATTCAGTATGCAAGCAAAATATATGACCCTGAGAATATACGCATTATATACTATGCTGTTAGCCATCTTATAACACTGTTTACACCTCTTTTAATTCATTAGAGTTATAACAACCAAATTTATTTTATATGTAATACTAACGACTCCGATCAAGTTGATATAGCACAATATGCCTCAAGTCCTCTTATAGTCATAGCTGACAACAGGATTGACTCCAACGAAAATTTACTTTACACAATGATGAAGTCACATAAGGTTGATTCCTCACAGAGACCGACACGACACGAGATTCTCTTCACACTGGGGTTGAAACCACATGAGGCTGACTCCACATGGCATTGACTCCACATGCAAATTTCTCCACACAAGGTTGAATCAACACAAGGATGCATTCACACAAGATTTACTTCACCCAGACTGACTCCACACAAGACTTACTCTGCACAATGTTATCTGGACATAATACTAACACCACACAATACTGACTCCACCTAAAATATACTCCAAAAAAGACAGACTACACAAAGGAATGACACTTAATTTTACTGACTCCTCACAGGTAACTTCTACTGCTAGTACTTCCTCATGCTAAGACTGAGTCCTGCTGGCTGTTTCCTACCGACTCCTGTTGGCTGACTCCTGCCGACTGACTCCTGCCGACTGACTTCTGCCAATTGACTCCTTCCAACTGACTCCTTCCAACTGACTCCTTCCAACCGACTCCTTCCATTTGACTCCTTCCAATTGACTCATTCAAACTGCCTCCTGCCGACTCACTCTTGACGATTTACTCCTGCCGACTGACTCCTTCCAATTGGCTTTTGCAGACTGACTCCTGCTAACTGACTCCAGCCAGCTGAACTCCTTACTAGAGCAGTACCAAAAATATTTTGTCAAATAGTGAAATTTAATTACACTTCTCCTATCGTTGTTATTTGTTGTCGGTATCTTCAGTCTAAGAGCAAACTCTCATTAATATCTCCCTGGTAATGAAAATAACAGGAGTATTCACCCTTCTATTGTAGACTACTTCTTCTACAGTCAGGAATTATGAATATTTTATGCTGGTTTATTGATCAATATAATCTAATTAACAAATATGGTCTTCTTGTTGCAACTGCTCAGGATCGACCATTTTCGTGCAAAACGCACACAAAACGTCGTCTGCAGTGGTACAGTGCCTAGAACTTAGGCATTACTACCTACTTGTGTCTATGGTATTCTGCTGTTCCCCCTGTACAGACGATGTGAAAAAAAAGGGGCGGGGGCAATTTTAATACGGAGGGCATACTTTAAACATCACGTGCCATAAAATAATTAGCTTACATTACTGAAGTTCCCCATTTGTTTCTGGCAACAGTCCGTATGTGAATCTCTGCAGGAAAATGTTGTTTTGCCTATACATCTATAACTGTATCGCTGTCGTCAAAATATTTTTGTACATTTACACGAAAACGGTGAGTTCTGAGCAGTTGCAACAAAATTACCAGTTTTGTAAATTAGGCCACAGTGCTTAATAAACCAGAAACATTCGTTCATAATTTCTGGCGGTAAAATAGTTCTCTGTGCAAAAAGAGGGCATCCCCAATTTTTTCATCACTGGCAGTGGTAATAATGAGAGTTTGCTGTTAGGTCGAAGATCCCGATAACAAACAACAATGATAGGACAATTGTACTTAAATTTCACTTATTTTCCTATATTTTGCAAAAATATAGTTCAAAATATTGATTCTCAAGCTATCATATCTCTCTTAATATACAGTTTGGGTAGAAAGTATCCTTCACGAGGTTTGTCGGTCGAATTCCACCCTATCATGTATATAAAAACAAGTTAGCAGCAAAACTAACAATACCGAATACGTGTAAAAGGCCATTTGTCATTTAAATTGTCGAGCACCTTGGAGACCATATACCACTAGCACGATCTGTAGATGCAAAGTTTCCTAGGTATAATTCCTTATGTCCTAAGCACAGCTGAACTGGAATTTAATGAAGCAATACAGAACGCGGTATTCAAACTGGCTCTTGCATTGAGTACTTAGTGGTTGTAATTGTTTCTTATACTTTAATTCTTAACCCAAGTCTATATCATGCTGACCACATCGGCAATACTTCCAGTAGTAAGCGTCCTTAAATTTTGACAGCCGCTATTAAAATAAGCACATATAAAATAATTTTTATGAAAAACAATATTTTTATAATGATCGTATGGTAAAAAAATATACTAACGAATTTGACACTCAAAACAACCGACGAAACCTCTTCATAATAAGAGTTCCCATGCAATAACATGTCAAAATTAATTTCTCTGTCAACACACAAAACAATTCTTTACAAACAAAAATGATTATTTATAAAGCGTGCATTTGAAACGTAGTGAAACACGAGCAAAATGTCCAATAAAAAATAAATAATATTTTAAATAAAAAAGCAGAGCTCTTTGACTCTTTTACAACATTGTATATAACATCATGTAACCCATCAAATCTTATTTATTAGCTTGATATTTCAACTATTATAGGAAAGGTTTCATTTTAGAAAAACTTTTGTGATAATACATTATAACATATATAATACAGCAAATTTTCCAACAAGTATTCTTTCGTATATTGAGGAAATACCCAATTACTCTCTTATATACAAGAAATGTATAGACTGGGATATAAAAGATACCCTTTTCCGTTACCTTACGTCTTAGCCATACCTACTAGCAAACAAGTTATCCCTGCTAACTACGAAATATCCTAAGAATATGTAAGGGGTATTGGGGATGTCTCCAGTTTGTCCCTTTATTACTAGATATATCCTTGGAACATGAAATTTGAAATGCGCTATTCGAAGTATGTTCTGTACTGTGTAGGAATTTTACACTATACAGGACAAAATAATATTTGTTACTGCTATAATTTCTTTGTTAATGACTAAAGTGTAACACAAAATATCACATACTCATTCGAAACCTTACTCATTGCAAGCGTTACACTTGTATGGCGACGGGACAGATCTGGCGAGATTCATACCTCACTATACGACTTAACTTACGGACACTGAAGAGATAAGTGCAAATTTCAAAGTCCGTCACACTAGAATGCTTTGTTGCTTTTAGTGTAGTCTTTCTGTGCATAACCACGTGCCCCAAACGTCAAAATTTAATATTAGTTGAATGTATTTGTTCACGATTCTGATACCTGTGAACTACATTCTCATTCTGATCGCATAAAGGTAAAGTGGTTGAAATGTTTACGTGTAATCGAGAAGAATTCTTTATTATGGCATATAAAATGATTTTTCAGATCAGCTGTATTCTCATGATATTGGAGTAAAATGTTTAAAATTGAAAATAGCAGTATCTGTGAACGGAGTTGATTTGTAAAGCATAAAATGGATTTAACTATATTTTACGATGAGATATTTTCTGGTGACATTGAACTATTTGAGAATAGTTGGTTTCTCGCCTAATGCAGATAAGTAATTTATTAATGCAGAGTAGCTGTCGTGCACTTTTCAAGATGGCATTTTCTAATTTAGGGCTCATGATATTTGGTTTATTAAATCTTGTACTATAATAAGTTCTCTCTCTCTCTCCCTCTCCCTCTCTCTCTCTCTCTCTCTCTCTCTCTCTCTCTCTCTATATATNTTATGCGACTAATAGGTAATACAACTCACTCTCTTAGACAACGAAATATAATATACACAAATGATGCTCTTTTGCATAATAAAGCAACAATTAAATTCGGGTCTGTAAGACATTTTAGAACCACTGCAGTTTTTTATATTAACATGTAGCATAAATTGTTTGCCAAATATCAAGACTTTTACGCCAATAAATGCTCAGTGTTGTAGACTAATTAAAGAAAGAAAATATTCTCTCTTGAGTTACTGAAATAAATTAACAAACAATCGATCTTGAAGCGTGTTTATGCAGTCAATCATAGTAAAAGTAAACGGCCTTTATACTATGTTTTTTCTGAAATATACTGCGCTCTATTGAGTAAATATGCCTGTAGGGAAGGTGATAAAATACATTTAGTCAAGTTGCAAAGGGATAGTGGTCTACTGAAACAAAGATAAAAAATCGATTTTTCTATCTTGACTTGTATCAGTAAGTCTCAATTTTTGTTAGAGAACTGTTTGAAGAAATCCAGACAGTGAATGCCATTATAATATAATGGAACTTTAGCAATATGTACTGTAATGTCAGCGTAAATTATTCCCTAAGCAAGAGCAACTAGATTTTTATTTGTATTGTCAAAATGCTAACTAAAATAATTTGCGTGCTGACTGAAAATGTAATGAGAGAAGTTATTCACTGCAAAAAAGTTAGGATGTTCATAGTACCGAAATAAAATTAATCGCATAACTCTTTCAAGAGATTTATTTAAATGGGTCACAAAAACTCTGCCATTCTAAATAACTAATAAATGTATAATATCGTATTTTTATAATGCCACTTTAAACAGGTAACTTTCTCTTGCTGAGCAAATTATTGCAAAAGAAAAACTTTATCACGTAAACTTAATTACAATTTGAGTTTATATATCTCGCTTGACTCTCAGATTTTAGTTTAAATCAGATAAGTCAACGACAGTTGCCCAAGAATTGTAGGGGTTATAGTGAAATTTCTTTGTGACTCGCTAATTTAAAATTAAAAAAATATGTTATCCATTTTTTAAATAAAATCCACTGCAGCTTTGTTTACAGTCTAATAAGTACGGACAAGTTTCAGCGCCGAGATACAGTTGGATGACGAAGCTAATGTCCTGTCAGTGAAAAAATAAAATATTTTCTTAACATATCATATTTTAACGTACTCTAACTGAAGTTCTCAGCACATGGTGTAGCATATTATTTGCAACACCACGAAATTCAAATAGAAATTTTTCCACCATAGCTTAGAAACCGTCCCCTTCTTGTTAATATTTCTCCAAATAAATATATGTCAACGTCATAGCCTTGAATTTTTACCGTCCATCATGTAATCCTAGTGACTAATTACAATTACCTACTAACTCGCGAGAAAATTGGCGTCTTCAAACAAATACGGGTTTTACGAAAAAACTTAAAAGAAAAACCGACGTTTAAATAAATATTAAAAAGTATATAAAACTTTGAGACTAAGCCTGTCTTGATTAGCTCTCTGCTGGCAAATCCGTAATTAATTGGTGGCTTAGGTGTATAGAAAACTCACATCTTAATTGGTATCCCCGACAAAATTATAATTGCTCGCATCAAAAACGTAATAAGCATTATCACACATCAAAGTTAAATGTTAAAATTTGCAAAAGAAAAAATACACGACGATATAAAATAAACTTTGATGTATGTAACATTATAGTAAATGTTATTTTTGATTAATTAACGGTTGAGGAAAGATTACTTTAAAGGAATAACAATCACAAAGACTACTATTATGCATATATAATTTTTTTTAAAAGGGCACGTGAAACGAATAGTTTTTTGAGAGGTTATAAAAACAGTTACCGACTGCCCGTAAAATGTGTCTTGGAACTAAAAATGAACGTTCAAGAAATTTCTACTAGTACATTTTGAAAAACACTTACCTTAAATTTAATTAAAATCCTAAATTTCGCATTTCGATGCACTAAAATAATGATTGCACATATTTAGGATGTTATTACGTAGTAAAATTCACATCACACTAAGACAAATTTCAATTACTTTTAAATTTTGAATTTAATTATTTTCCCATATTTTTATTATTTTTATTGTATGGTAAAATGCCTTCTGTGACAATAAGGAGGTCTCCTTTTAAGATCAGTACAATAAATATTTCGTTAACTAGTTAGCTCGTTCACGATGTGTTTCGTGAAGTGATTCTAGAGGGTAGGTTCGTACAATAGATAAATGCTTCGCGAAAAATTCACGAAGTGATTCGCAAACGGGAAGAATGTTTCTGGGCATAGAAAATGTCGATGTGTGTGCCCCTCCAGCTCCAGCCCGATTGGATGGCGCTACATCATCGTCCGTCAGCATGCTTGCGAACATGTGGTGTAGATTGGATGTTCTCCAGCGTCTGGTCGCCTGACCCGAACTATCGCCTGTAAATAGCTTGCCACACAACATAAGTCATGTACCGTATGTCTGAAGTATATCTACGAAGCCTTCAAATTGTCGATACTCAAGGCGATTCGCAATGGAAGTGATGAGTTACCTACGTATAGGGCCTATATGTTAATGGATACAATCATGCATTCTAAGTTGTTTGTTACACAACCAGTAAATCAGCCTGTCTTGGCAGGAGCCAGTCTCGGCAGGAATCAGTCTTGGAAGGAGTCAATCTCGGAAGGAGTCAGTAGGCTGAAGATCCCAAAAAACTGGTATAGGGGTGCGTATGCAAATTACAGATGTATGGAACCAATCACAGTAACGCGATGAGGTCGGCAGCTAGATCGGTTACAGCTGCTACAATGGCAGGCTATCAAGATTTAAGTGAGTTTGAACGTGGTGTTATAGTCGGCGCACGAGATATGGGCCATAGCATCTCCGAGGTAGCAATAACATTTGGATGTTCGCGTACGACCATTTCACGACTGTACCGTGAATATCGGGATTCCGGTAAAACATCAAATCTTCGACATCGCTGCGGCCGGAAAAAAGTTTGTGAACGAACGGGACAAACGGCGACTGACGAGAATCATTAAACGTGGCAGACGTGCAACCCTTTCTCAAATTGGCGCAGATTGTATTTTTGGATTTGTGCACTGCCCTGCAGGATTCATGGTGTGAATTGCCTCCTGCTTACCTTCAGACATTAGTCGAGTCCATGCCACGTCATCTTGCGGCACTTCTGCGTGCAATATCTATATGATATTAGGCAGGTGTGTCTTTTTTTTTGGCTCTTCAGTGTATTTGACGAACGAATGAACTGACGAATATTATGAGCAATGAGTTTTTTGAGCAATGAGTGTTTTGAGGAATGAATTTTTCGAGAAAAAATATTTGTAGTATTGTTATTGAGGGAGATATTCCGGGTTTGATATGAGGAAGAATTGATTGAGGATATTTGAAACCTCGTTGGTCTTCTTGGTTGTTGGTTTTAACTAGCCTGTGTTGATGGTTAGTTGGTCTTGTGAGTCCTGTTCGTCAGTGTGTCTGGTGGGTTAGTCTGGCTGAATGGTTTGGTTAGTTGGTCCATTTCGTCTTTATGGTTCGTCTTGCCAATTGGTATTTTCAGTTTGTCAGTCTTGATGGTTGGTATGGCATGCCAGTCTTGTTGGTTTGAATGGTTGGTATGATCTCTATGGTCAATATGTTTGGTGTGATCGGTCGGTATGGTCGTTTTGTAAGGGGAAGTGGTAGGCCAATCTGTATGTCCGATCGGTCTGCACCGCCAGTATGGTCGTTTGGCCTGATCGGCCTTATATCGTGGCGTTGTACATTGGTCTTGCAGTTGGTCGGTCTTGTCGGTTGGTGTGTCCAGTATACCTTGATAGCTGGTGAGGTTTCATTTTTAGGATTATTTTTTGTGTCTGATTTTTTTAGGTTTCGCTTTGAAGTTTAAATTTTAAGGCCTGGTATTTCAGGTGCGATATTTGAGGTCTCATATTTGAGGTGAAAAATTTTAGGTCTGATATTTGAGGTCTCATTTCGAAGTATGATTTTTGAGAATCTCATTTTGGGGTTTCATTTTGAGGTGTATTGATATAGCTAGTTGGTATGGTCAGCTTGTATGGTCTGGTTGGCCTTGGTGGTCGATCATGTGGGTCGTAGTCCATGTTGATGGTTAGTTGGTCTGGTTGGTTTTGGCTTTTGGTTGGACAGTCAGTATGGTCGTTCTGTATGGTTGGTCGGCCTGTTCTGATAGTATGGGCATTTGGTATGATCGGTCGTGCTTGTTTGATTTGGGAGTTTGGTTGGCCAGCTAGTATTATATTTTGGTATATTCAGCTGGTAGTTCAGTCTGCATAGCTGGAGAGTATGGCTGGTGAGTTTGCATGATCGTTTTGTATGGATGGTAGGTATGGTTGATTGGTATGGCTGACTAGTATGGTCCACTGGCCTTGTTGATGAGTTTGGCTGTTCGGCATGTACGATTGTATGGCCTGATCGGGCTTGTCATTTGTTAATAGTCTGCATACAGAATATTAATGAATACTTAAATTCTAAATGCACATACAGTAGACTGCATAGAAAACATTAATGCAATCACAGGGTACAAATTTGGAGACATGCGGTGAATGAATGGTTTTTCTATACATATAAATGGGGACAGTCGACTAACAAACGGACTGACTAAGAATTAACGGCGATAGATTGAAAATTTTTAACATTTAATGAAAGATTGTAATATTGAAATAATGAGTACATGTTCGACTGTAGGAGTGGTAGAAAGATTGAACTATTAAAAAAATATTGAAAGACTATTTGAAAAATGTATTGAAAGACTGAGAGATTGATGAAACGATGGGTTGATGGCTAAGAGTATGAAACTGTTCATCGTCTTAGCTGGCCTCATACGTTCCAAGTTTTAAGCATCCAATGGTTTGTGAATTGAATCGCCAACAATGTAGTCAGTTCAGCCGGAGTCAGCTTTGGTACCGCCAAAGACGAAGTCGGAAGGTCGCGTCGGTCGCAGTCACACCATGAAATTCATGTTTCATCTCTTTTTCATATCTTTATCTGCACTCCAGTAGCTCGCTGTTCCGAACTTTTACTTGAAATTCAAGCAGATTTTTACTTTGATGTGATAATATATATGTGTAACAATGAGCAAGACCGCGAAATAAGGGGGGATAGTCGAAAATAAAAGAATAAGTTATTAGACTGTATGCTAGGAGTTTCAGGGAAGTTAGAGAGAGTCGTATGTCACCTTTCGAATCAGATGAACTGTGACGGGGAGCGACTTTAGCCGCATTATTTATTTTCAGTGATCGAGATATCATGTGACCAACAGTCAATCATAAGCGAACAATGTTATAGAATCATTAAATCACTAGCGCAGTCTAGTGGTAGTTGTGGGGGTATAACTGTATTGAATAAATGGTGGGAAGGTGATGAGGAGGCGGGGTTCGGGTGTGACATAAAGCCAATAATTTGTTTGAGGTGTAGTTGGGGGGTAGATTAGATAGCCAATCGAATATAGTGACGTGAGTCAGTCGTCTTCTGGTCGTCGTAACGTGATGTGATTATTTTGAAAATCCGATGAGCACTTTTAGATTTACGAGGAGGGAGGGGGGAGGGGTTCCTACGTGTATGCATTTGATTGTAGCTGCGGTTGGGTAGGTTGTGTCATCCACTGGGAAATGTTGCATTGACGTGGATTGTGAAACAAACACGATTGCTTGGTGAATTAATTGAAATCATGCTATTTATGAATATTAAATTAAACACACGTTTCATTTGTCTAACATCAACAAAATCAACAAACAACCATTCGCATGCGTCCGATACCTGTGTTACTGTATTACTAGCGCGTGCGTCACCTGTGTAGGTTCTCTCCGCTGGNATAATCGGGTCCCTGAAAGTAGATCTTTAGCAGGGCTTCAGAAAATCTTGAAGTTACCGTGAATACATTATACAGTAAAATGCATGCACCTTTGAGCACTCCCTTATATACCAAAGTGCTTATGGGATTTTAAAAAAAAATTACGTCACTGAACTCGCCGCTTAATAACATGCTATGCTATCGAGAAAAATTAGTATATTCCCATTTAAAAAACCAAAGTTTATATCGTTACCTCAGTAATAAATTACGTCTGGAAACAGCCATAGCCAGTGCATTATGACCCAAGTAGTGCCATTTCTAAATTAGGAATCAAAATCTCGATACCTTAAGTGATATTAAGATATTTTGAGTGAACAAATATCAATAATTCTGTATGTTCTCAAACACAGTATTTCAGTTGGCCAGTTCGTCAGTCTTTTATTCAAGCAACAAAAAATCGCTGGAACACACTTTATTCCTTCATCACCCATCCAACTACAATCAAGTTCATGGAGACTATAGATATTGCCAGGGTCTATGTTATAACAGTGTGGATCGAACACATTTGGAGGTCCTGCGGTCGCGAGATGAACGTCAGGAAACAATTAACACTGACAGATATTTTATCTGTTCAAATCAGACATGTGTGTCAGGTGTTTCTAAAATTCTCAGAACCAACTCAGTGAACAAGATTTAATGTAGAAGATTACTATTCAATTTTCTGCTATTAATTATTGTTATGTAAAACTGTTATGTCAGTAGGTTGTTATTTTTTGTGATACTTTCTTCATATAATTTGACATAACAGTATGCTGTTGGTGATTGACGTTTTCGTTACTGCATTTATTAAATTATGTAAGAATATTTTCTACTGTTTACTGATTACTTTTGGTGCCTCTGTCTCTGTAAGTTATGTAACAGTGCTACTTCAAGTTGACTATTATTACATCTACTCTTTTCATACAGGTATTTAATAAACGGAATGCTACTGGCGATGGCTGTTTAATCTTGGTTTTCAAACTTAAGTACAAGGACGTAAAACTAGTCTAAATAGGTTTTTTCTCGTCTGAGAGTAACTGCTAAAATTTATCAGGAGAATAAATCATTCAATTCATCATATGAAGTAACAATCATACAGTAACTAAAGTACTTCTATATCACCTCTTAATTTTCCACACTGTTCACGAAAAGACCCTCTATCTACATATCTTGCACAGTTAATTTAATGTGCCTTCCATACAATTTTCCTTCTTTTTTAAAAACTAACCGAGAAGCGTCATTACAACATGCAATGGATAATCTTCCTCAATACTAGACGGGAAGGACTGAAAATGTTTTGTTCAGATCCACACCCGATATTTTTAACGCGCGAAAGAAATCGGTGTCAAATCGGAGGCAGAAATTCGAGTACGGTATTTTATCGTAAGACACAACTCGAATCGATCGGTAAAGTGTCGTCCCTATTTCATGAAATGGTCGAACTGCATTTTTACGGAACACAATATTGGGGCCAAATTTTTATCAGAACGAAGTGCATGTGCGCATATACATTTGAATTACATTAATTATTCTGAAGTCATATATCTATGCTCGCGTGCGACGAGCTTAAGCGTGCTAGACCGAGTTCACAGAATTNCGGTGTCAAATCGGAGGCAGAAATTCGAGTACGGTATTTTATCATAAGACACAACTCTATGCTACATTTGCTTACATCTGACCCTTACTTTGAGATTCGCTTACTGCTTGAACTGGTTTACAGATCAAGCGTCTCATTACGAGTAAACTAAAGCTTCAAAATTTCCGAATTCCTCAGGTACAATGCAGGGTAACGTTCCGAAATGTGGCATGGCACACTTAGGAAGATATGGCGGCGCGAGGCTCGCATCAGCGCTTTTATATGCCAAGTGTGTCAATACTATTGCAAGTACGACGCTGTGAGGTGCGAACATTTGATACATTTCCTTATCCCCTTTTTACAGGTTATATAACTGATTCAGAAATATAATTTTTTCCTTCGTTCCAACCTTATGCCATGTACTTCCCGGGAAATAAATACGTTTAAGGACACGAACGAAAGAACGCCGTTGGGTTCACGCAGTTCTGTGATGCAGGGACTTAGCCAACCACCGGGGGTTTTCGGACGGGCTAGAGTCGTGCTGATAAAATAATTTGCTTCATACGCAGACTGTTGAATCCGGCGTCATGAAGGACCATTTGTGTGAAATGGTAAGGGTGTTTAATGTCATGGAACTAGTGCTCGAGACACACCCACTTCGACTGTAACTGTCCGCTCCAGTTTACCCACATCCGTCCGATTGATGGAAATACTCACCCAGGACGTCAGGTTTCAGTTTCGTGCACGAACGCGGGATATTCTTGTTTTGGGCTTCTTTTGGAGTTGTGATTCGACCAGAGGAGCCTAATGTGTGCTCTGTTGACTTGATGAGAGTTTCCGGGCTGTAGGGGTGATTTTGGATGCTGTGGACTTATGATGTGGGTCCTTCCACGCTACACGATTTGGAAGGGTACTACAAGGGCACTTCCCTTTTTTGACCTCGCTGGTGTAAGCCATGAGTGCAGAATTTTCTTCTGTTTCATAGTCGTAATGATTGCAAGCTGGAAGTAGGTGTTATAATAAATTTAGAATGTTCGACATAATATAAGTTATGAAAGCTAGGAATCATTTGTGACTGCGTAATTGTTAATATCGAGGAAGTGTTAAAGTATAAATTGTTTCAAACAAAGCAATATCCTGCATCTCCCCAAACAAATATATTTTAGTAATTGATGCAGATAACAGTTTACTTACAGAGTTTACAAAGGTAAATCTTGCGATGTAACACTTCAAATTTAACGATAATACTTTTTAATAGTTTGTATTGAATACATTTAAATTACACTTGAAGGACTCTTGAATTTTCTTTACGTTTGGGATTAAATAAATTCCAAGATATAACAGATATGAAATAAGTTGAGAGAACATATCACTTTAGAAAAAGATATAAGAAAAACTGGTGCCATAGAAACCCATAAAAGGCGGCGGCAAGTAAATTGCAATTTGTTATAAATTTTAATCAATCGATTATGATATCAAAACAAAACAAAGCCACGAAAAAATAAATCAATTCTAGGAAACTGTTAGTTACGTAATAAATTGTCGATAAAGTTTATGTCAATTTCATAGGGCAAGAGACTAGAATGATTTCTCTAAGTTTCAGAATAACGCTACCGAAATGTCTTGAAGAACAACAAACAGCAGAATGACGTCACAGCTCCTCATAAGTCCCTCCTGTGGACGCGGCGCGTGCAATGCCCGCGGTAACAGCAGTGGCAGCAGGATAGCTGTCGTGACGTCACGCGCAGCAACGTCAAGGCGCGCACAGCCATTCCCCAGCGTAAGTGCTGACAGTTGACGCAGCTCGTAAGGCGGAAGTAACACTGTATGCAGGTAACCAGCAGCTTCCGTAATCTTATGCTCATCATATAAACTGCACCATACAAGTAACAGTAACACTGTACACACATACATAACATAATTTAGATGAAAACCATTCCTTTGGTTATTTTCTGAGTATGAAAAATAATCAAACCTACCACACCAGTAATTGTTCTCACCTTCATTTCTGTGAAATTAAAGTCAAATTCAATNTATGAAAAATAATCAAACCTACCACACCAGTAATTGTTCTCACCTTCATTTCTGTGAAATTAAAGTCAAATTCAATGTTATGAATTACTAGATCAAGGGAGGACTCCACAAAATATCTAAAATCTACGAAATATATTATCTGTATTCTACAAAGTGTTTGCAATATTTTAATATGCCATATAAAATTATAGCTATACATTTTCTCATTGTACAAAAAAATGCTATGTTCCTAAGCTGCTATAATCAACGATATTTCAACAAAAATATAGCATGAAAGGAAAAACAGTTCTACGGAGTGCAAGAAAAACATTGCAAAAATTAGTAGATATAAAATGTCGGTTCTGGCGTAGGATTCAAGGAGTAAAACTACGAGTCACCAGCAATGATGTCACACTCACAGGGACTGTTTCTCCCAAAAATCACTTTCGAAATTAATTATTTTACCAAAAAATAACTTTTTTCATTGAAAAATAGAAAAATTAAATTTAAAAGTTATAAAAGCAGATCTGAAGCTCCTCGAATCAAGAGCCAAAAAATACTCAGGATAGCAAAAGGATTAGAGGCTCTTAGCCGAATGAGTCACTTAATTCTCAGAGAAGTAGAGGAGGATTCGCGACTCCAAACCAGGTCCAGCGGACCAGGGAGGATCAACAGACCTGGCCCCTTCCTCCGACCATAATGCTGCACCTACCGCATTCACTCCCCCTACACACACCCATCCCCCTCACCAAAAACCAATCTTCAACCTTACCCCCTCACCACACTTCCACCTAGTAATTATTATAATAATCGAGATAAGACGAAAAAAAAATAAAAAATCAGGAAATTTGGGGAAAAAATTCTAAAAAAAAGGAAACATTTAATGGTACNTATGAAAAATAATCAAACCTACCACACCAGTAATTGTTCTCACCTTCATTTCTGTGAAATTAAAGTCAAATTCAATTTTATGAATTACTAGATCAAGGGAGGACTCCACAAAATATCTAAAATCTACGAAATATCTTATCTGTATTCTACAAAGTGTTTGCAATATTTTAATATGCCATATAAAATTATAGCTATACATTTTCTCATTGTACAAAAAAATGCTATGTTCCTAAGCTGCTATAATCAACGATATTTCACCAAAAATATAGCATGAAAGGAAAAACAGTTCTACGGAGTGCAAGAAAAACATTGCAAAAATGAGTAGATATAAAATGTCGGTTCTGGCGTAGGATTCAAGGAGTAAAACTACGAGTCACCAGCAATGATGTCACACTCACAGGGACTGTTTCTCCCCAAAAATCACTTTCGAAATTAATTATTTTACCAAAAAATTACTTTTTTCATTGAAAAATAGAAAAATTAAATTTAAAAGTTATAAAAGCAGATCTGAAGCTCCTCGAATCAAGAGCCAAAAAATACTCAGGATAGCAAAAGGATTAGAGGCTCTTAGCCGAATGAGTCACTTAATTCTCAGAGAAGTAGAGGAGGATTCGCGACTCCAAACCAGGTCCAGCGGACCAGGGAGGATCAACAGACCTGGCCCCTTCCTCCGACCAACATGCTGCACCTACCGCATTCACTCCCCCTACACACACCCATCCCCCTCACCAAAAACCAATCTTCAACCTTACCCCCTCACCACACTTCCACCTAGTAATTATTATAATAATCGAGATAAGACGAAAAAAAAATTAAAAATCAGGAAATTCGGGGAAAAAATTCTAAAAAAAAGGAAACATTTAATGGTACCCTACCTTACCTCTCGCTCATCTCAGCACCCTCATTTCACCCCCTCTTCACCCCCACCCAAGGCAATAATTAAAATAATCTAAAAAAAAATCAAAAAATTCTAAAAATGGAGGAACACCTCACACTCACACCCACTCCAATAATAAAAAAACGAAAGAAACTAATATTAGTTTTGGAACATATTACATCACTTACTAAAGCACCCATGCTGGATGCTGGTGGCCTTGACTGACCTCAATAACAATGAAAACAAAATTCGAGATAAAATGGTAAAATTTGAAAGAAACTAATAAATGTTTAGGAACATATTACATCACTGACTCCAACCCCTATGTTGGATGGTGGTCACCTTAACCTTAAACCCAATGACCTTGAACTCTAAATATTGAGGAAAATTGCAAAATATCAAAAGAAACTAATAAACATTTAGGAACATACATCACTTACTCCAACCACCATGCTGTATGAACTCAGAAAATTAAGAAAAATTCCTGAATAATAACAAAAACAAACTACCACCGAGGAAAAAATTACAACTTTAATTCGAAAAACCATGTTGGATATGCGTGACCCTAAAAGTTCTATTCTCTTAAAGATAGCAGAGCACAGGCACTCCCTGGTGTGACGATCAGCAGACGATTAAACTCCCACCTCTATATTTCCTTGGCTATATAGCCGATAAATCTTACAACCCCCAAAGCGAATTATTGACTTTATGCAGCACNTAAAATTTGAAAGAAACTAATAAATGTTTAGGAACATATTACATCACTGACTCCAACCCCTATGTTGGATGGTGGTGACCTTAACCTTAAACCCAATGACCTTGAACTCTAAATATTGAGGAAAATTGCAAAATATCAAAAGAAACTAATAAACATTTAGGAACATACATCACTTACTCCAACCACCATGCTGTATGAATTCAGAAAATTAAGAAAAATTCCTGAATAATAACAAAAACAAACTACCACCGAGGGAAAAATTACAACTTTAATTCGAAAAACCATGTTGGATATGCGTGACCCTAAAAGTTCTATTCTCTTAAAGATAGTAGAGCACAGCCACTCCCTGGTGTGACGATCAGCAGACGATTAAACTCAAACCTCTATATTTCCTTGGCTATATAGCCGATAAATCTTACAACCCCCAAAGCGAATTATTGACTTTATGCAGCACACATACCTCCCTTCCTTCAAACCTGCCAACACCAACACACCTCTCGCCACTCCACTTCCCTTGCCATTTACTTGCCACAGGCGAGCCATTATCAACATAATCGACACAGGTCACCATAATTTTAATTGGGTCCTCCCCCCCCCAACACACCACCAATAACTCACCATAGCTCGTTCTCTCACCACCCACCCTCACCTTCAACCAACCACACAATTATTCACCCCTTCCCCTTTCACCAAACGAAACCCCAACCGGTTCCAGAAGAGACATAACTCTACCTAAGAGTGGCTATTGCGAAAACCAATTCCTGCAAAAACTGCTAGAATAGTGGACAAGACCAACCAACCATACTACCCACATATAACAACAGTCAATGACAACCAATCTCGTAAAAGTCACCTAATACGAATTACCAGGCTAACCAATCAGTTGGGAAACATTCCTTAAACTTTCTCACCAATTCATTAGTTCGTCTTACAGAATTCAGCAGATTTTATTCGACCCGAGTAAGGTATAAATCTTCAGATCCTACAATGGCCCTCCTGCATACACTCGCATAGATTTTGATCTAAAACAGACCCTCGCAGTAGATTGTTTCCACAACTGAAATCCTTCAGAGAAGCAGAAGGGACTGCATTAGAAAATAAAAACTCACACTATTATATAAAAAAATTATTTATCTACTTATTATATTCATTATTTCTCTTTAATTATTTTGTGTATTTTATCTTAACAATTCTCAGATGTTTGCAGATTATGGATAGTAGCCAATAGTCTTATCATATATAATCACGATACTTCAATTCATCTATGATTGAAAAAATCTCAACAATCCATGAGAGATACCTGCATTTTTGCAGGTCAATCAAATATCTGAGTCTATCGACAAGTTCATTCTAGTCTTCGGGAAACATGTAACTAGCGTTCTTGACGCCTTCTGTCTTCTTCACGCCACTTGTTGAAGGAAACTCGTTGGTGAAAGGTGTGGGAACGTCGAGAGAATATTCATCCTTCTCGTCAGATACTTCATCAAGACTGTCGTCATAGTCATCATCAATACTGTCTTCATTATCGTCTTCGCCTTCTGTGTTATATTCAATATTAAAATTNCACTGTCGTCATAGTCATCATCAATACTGTCTTCATTATCGTCTTCGCCTTCTGTGTTATATTCAATATTAAAATTACTTTTCTTTGTAGCAGTAGTTGCATGGTCACCATCAGTATTTAGAGCCAACGAACATTTATTTTGAAGTTCGTCGACTTCACGCGAAAGTCTTGCGAGTATATATTCCACACAAACTCACTCGACTACACTCATTCAGTCATTAGCGTTACTATATCATCATTATCGCCTAACGAATCAGTTCCCTGCGATACAGCATGGAGTATTGGTGACATCACTTGCTGTCTCCCAGTAGACGAGCCCTTGCAGATCTCGATGTGTTCCTTCAATGTATTGCCTTCTATGAATTGCACTGGACCAATGTCGTAATGCTACATCTNTATGAATTGCACTGGACCAATGTCGTAATGCTACATCTTGCGAAAAGGACTCTTCATACAGGCGGTTCTCTCATGTCGCCGAGCATGGCAGTTTTTACTGAAGATCTTTCCTTAGTAGTAACACTGTTGTCCACGTAATTTTCCAGCAGTGGGAGAAGGTACATGCATAGTTGTATGCTCTACAGCATACTTCATAAATCATTGGCTGTCATCATCTTCATGAAAAAATTAATTATTTATACAGTAGCAACTTGTGTATCTACTATACCTATCTACTGCTCTAAAACTTACGAACATATTTAATCGGTGAGATTTATGGATTTTTATGCATCCATTTAATCAAACATTTTATCTAGGTCCTTAATCACCTTACCATGCAGTTATATATCCAACAGTTTCTTCCAGACATGTTCTTTGNATGCATCTATTCAATCAAACATTTTATCTAGGTCCTTAATCACCTTACCATGCAGTTATATCTCCAACAGTTTCTTCCAGACACGTCCTTTGCTCAGCTTTAACTCATGCATCGCAACTGAACCCTCCTGCTCCACAAAAGACGTCTAAATGACCCCTCCTGCTCCGCAAATGACATCCAAATAACCCTTCTGTTTCGCAAATGACCCATAAATAAACCCTTCTGCTATGCAAATGACCCCTCTTGATCCACAAATGACTCCTCATGCTTTGCAAGTGACCACTCATGCTCCGCAACTGACCCCTCATGCTCAGCAAATGGCCCATCACACTTCGCAACTGACCACTCACGCAATCCAGGCTTCACATTCATGTAGGGGTTTGCTAGGTTTTTTGTCATGTAGAAGGAAATCATTAAGTGCCTATTTGCCAAGTGGAATGAGGCCACTTTTTCTCAGCTCTAGTTAATTTACTGAAGTGGTTCAAATTTTGAACAACTTAAAAGTAAGTATAAAAATTATGCATTTCAAAACCACTTGATACAATTGGTAAGAGCCAAAAAGATAAAAAATTAAAAGTGTACACAAATTCTTTACATTTATTATTTACAAAATCTGTAATAAACTTAGAACGCCAAAAATGTAAAGACCCAACCCAAACCCTTGAAAGCCATTACTTCCTCTTCTTGGCATAACTTGTGTATACTATCGTCAGCAGTGCTTTATATGGCATCTACATTATACACAGCTACATTCGAGGTATTGAAGGCTCTGGTACTATATTCGTCATTGTAGGGCTCTGGTTTCGTATAGCTACAGTCCAGCCACATAATATAATTTACACTACCATTTTTTTTAACCATAACGATAAGTTGGTTTATCATATTATGTTTCATCGAATATGTCAATTACAATTAAAGATGTTTGCTCGTTTCTGTCAAGTACGAAACCTGATATTGTAAACCAACTTATTGATGAAATGGAAAAATATGAATGCATAAAAATTCATAAATCTCACCGATGTAATATGCTCGTAAGTTTTAGAGCAGTAGATAGGTATAGTAGATACACAAGTTGCTACTGTATAAAGAATTAATTTTTTCATGAAGATGATGACAGCCAATGATTTATGAAGTATGCTGTAGAGCATACCCCTATGCATGTACCTTCTNTTGCGAAAAGGACTCTTCATACAGGCGGTTCTCTCATGTCGCCGAGCATGGCAGTTTTTACTGAAGATCTTTCCTTGGTAGCAACACTGTTGTCCACGTAATGTTCCAGCAGTGGGAGAAGGTACATGCATAGGGGTATGCTCTACAGCATACTTCATAAATCATTGGCTGTCATCATCTTCATGAAAAAANGAGAAGGTACATGCATAGGGGTATGCTCTACAGCATACTTCATAAATCATTGGCTGTCATCATCTTCATGAAAAAAAATAATTCTTTATACAGTAGCAACTTGTGTATCTACTATGCCTATCTACTGCTCTAAAACTTACGAACATATTTCATCGGTGAGATTTATGAATTTTTATGCATTCATATTTTTCCATTTCATCAATAAGTTGGTTTACAATATCAGGTTTCGTACTTGACAGAAACGAGGAAACATCTTTAATTGTAATTGACATATTCGATGAAACATAATATGATAAACCAACTTATCGTTATGGTTAAAAAAAATGGTAGTGTAAATTATATTATGTGGCTGGACTGTAGCTATACGAAACCAGAGCCCTACAATGACGAATATAGTACCAGAGCCTTCAATACCTCGAATGTAGCTGTGTATAATGTAGATGCCATATAAAGCACTGCTGACGATAGTATACACAAGTTATGCCAAGAAGAGGAAGTAATGGCTTTCAAGGGTTTGGGTTGGGTCTTTACATTTTTGGTGTTCTAAGTTTATTACAGATTTTGTAAATAATAAATGTAAAGAATTTGTGTAGACTTTTAATTTTTTTAATCTTTTTGGCACTTACCAATTGTATCAAGTGGTTTTGAACTGCATAATTTTTATACTTACTTTTTAGTTGTTCAAAATTTGAACCACTTCAGTAAATTAACTAGAGCTGAGAAAAAGTGACCTCATTCCACATGGCAAATAGGCACTTAATGATTTCCTTCTACATGACAAAAAAACTAGCAAACCCCTACATGAATGTGAAGCCTGGATTGCGTGAGTGGTCAGTTGCGAAGTGTGATGTGCCATTTGCTTAGCATGAGGGGTCAGTTGCGGAGCATGAGTGGTCATTTGCGAAGCATGAGGAGTCATTTGTGGATCAAGAGGGGTCATTTGCATAGCAGAAGGGTTTATTTATGGGTCATTTGCGAAACAGAAGGGTTATTTGGATGTCATTTGCGGAGCAGGAGGGGTCATTTAGACGTCTTTTGTGGAGCAGGAGGGTTCAGTTGCGATGCATGAGTTAAAGCTGAGCAAAGGACGTGTCTGGAAGAAACTGTTGGAGATATAACTGCATGGTAAGGTGATTAAGGACCTAGATAAAATGTTTGATTGAATAGATGCATAAAAATCCATAAATCTCACCGATTAAATATGTTCGTAAATTTTAGAGCAGTAGATAGGCATAGTAGATACACAAGTTGCTACTGTATGAAGAATTAATTTTTTCATGTAGATGATGACAGCCAATGATTTATGAAGTCTGCTGTAGAGCATACCCCTATGCATGTACCTTCTCCCACTGCTGGAAAATTACGTGGACAACAGTGTTACTACTAAGGAAAGATTTTCAGTAAAAACTGCCATGCTCGGCGACATGAGAGAACCGCCTGTATGAAGAGTCCTTTTCGCACGATGAAGCATTACGACATTGGTCCAGTACAATTTATAAAAGGCGATACATTGAAGGAACACACAGAGATCTGCAAGGGTTCGTCTACTGGGAAACACCAAGTGGGGTCGCAATGATGAGACAGTAAAGCTAAAGACTGAATGAGTGCAGTAGAGTGGGTTTGTGTGGAATGTACACTTGCAAGACTTTCACGTGAAGTCGACGAACTTCAAAATAAACGTTCGTTGGCTCTAAATACTGATGGTGACTATACAGCTACTGCTACAAAGAAAAGTAAATTTAATATTAAATATAAACCAGGAGGCGAAGACAATCATGAAGACAGCATTGATGATGACTATGACGACAGTGTTGATGAAGTATCTGACGAGAAGGATGAATATTCTCTCGACGTTACCACACCTTTCACCAACGAGTTTCCTTCAACAAGTGGCGTGAAGAAGACAGAAGGCGTCAAGAACGCTAGTTACATGTTTCCCGAAGACTAGAATGAACTTGTCGATAGACTCAGATATTTGATTGACCTGCAAAAATGCAGGTATCTCTCATGGATTGTTGAGATTTTTTCAATCATCGATGAAATGAAGTATCGGGGTTATATATGATAAGACTATTGGCTACTATCCATAATCTGCAAACATCTGAGAAATGTTAAGTTCTAATGTTGAAAATGATTAGAGAGATAGAATGTAAAAAATAAGTATATAAATTAAATTGGTATTTACATCGTGATGTGTGTTTAATTTCTTATACAGTCCCTTCTGCTACTCCGAAAGACTGATTAATTCAGTGGTGTAAGCAATTGATTGCGAGTGTCTGTTTTAGATCAAATTTGTTCGAGTGTATGCACAAGGAGGACGATGGTAGGATCGTAAGTATTATGCCTTACTAGAGTCGTTTAAAATGTACAGGTTCTATATGGTGAACGAATGAAATGTGGCGAATATTTTTGAGGAATGTTTCTCAACTTGTTCGTTGGCCTGGTCAGTTGGTTTGTTAAGTAAGTATGACTCATTCGTATGGCCAGCTGAGGTAGAAATGTTTTGCGAAAATTTTGCGAAGATTTTGGGCGAAGATGTTAGCTACGTGACTCTTATTTGAGACTTTTATTTGAGATTGTACATCATTGTTTGTATAGGTGGGTGGTATGGCAGGTTGTTCTTGTCCACTGCAGGAATTAGTCTTGGCAGGAGCCAGTCTTGGGTGGAATCAAATTCTTCAGGAACTGATTGAGAGGTGGACGGAAATCGGTGGAGTGGAGATTCGTGTGGTTGGTTGATGTTAAAGGTGGTTGGCGAGAGGACGAGCCATGAAGAGTTATTGTGGGGAGGGGTTCGGGTGGTGGTTTGGGCATATGTGAATGTTGATGGTGGCTGAGCTATGTTAAGTAAATGGCGAGGGAAGTGGAGCGTCTAAAGGTGTGTTGGTGATTTGGTGGGGTAGTGTGTGGTGAGGGGGCATGTGTGCTACATAAAGTCAATAATTCGCTTTATGGGTAGGAAAATTGGTGGTCTCTATAGGCAATAAAATATGGAGGTGTGTGTACAGTCGGCTGCTGATCCCTGTATCAGGGAGTGGCTGTGCTGTGCCATCTTTAAGACTATCGGACATTAAGGGTCTCACACATCCAACAGAGTCTTTAGCATTAGGAATGTAATTTTTTCCTCGGTATTTTTAAATTTTTTGTGTATTTTTTTGCAATATTTTTTTTGATTTTGAGGTGAATGGGGTCAATGGTTAAAGTCCCTAAAATTAAATATGGGTTCGGAGTCTTTAAGGTAATATGTTCGTCGATTTAAAGAAAAGATTTTTTCACTTTCGTATTTTTCTCAGTTCATGAGTCTAAGGCCATTGGGTTCAAAGTTAAGATCACCACCTTCCAACATTGGGATTAGAGACCGTTATATAATATGTTTGTAAATTATTTCGAGTTTATTCGATTTTTACAATTATTCTCTTTTTTTTATTTCAAGTTCATTGAGGTTAATTTCAAGGCCACCGGCCCCTAACACAGGTGTCGGAGTCAGTAATGTAATATGTTCCTAAAATTTTATTAGTTTATTTCGATATTTTACAATTTTTAATATAATTTTTTTGTAATTTTTCTCAATTTTTTATGATTGGGAGTNCGATATTTTACAATTTTTAATATAATTTTTTTGTAATTTTTCTCAATTTTTTATGATTGGGAGTTGGTGGTGTTGGTAGAGAGGGTGTGGTGAGGCTGGTGGGATGAGTGTGAGGTTAATAATATTGTTCTTAGATTTGTTATTTTAAAAATTTTTTTTGCAATTTTTTATAATAATTGCCAGTGGGTGGAGGTTTGGAGGGGGTATAATGAGGATGCAGAATGGTTTGGTGAGGGGGAGGGATGGAGGCAAGGGCTGTGGATGTGGTAAGTGCCAAAATTGTTGGTTGGGGGAGGGGGCCACGTCCACTGATCCTCCGCGGTCCACTGGACCTGTCTCGGCATCGCGAATCCCCCTGTACTGCTCTGAGGATTAAGGGACTCATTCCGCTAAAAGCCTTTAACCTTTTGCTCGCCCGAGTATTTCTCGGCTCTTGCTTCGAGGAGCTTCGGATCCGCTTTCCTCATTTTTACATTTTTTTTGTAAATTTTTTTTGTAAAAGGAGATTTGTTGGTAAAATAAATAATTTTGGAAGTGATTTATGGGGTGAAACAGGCAGTTTTGTCGATAAAAAGGCCATCCCAGGCCACCGGCTGCCTCGTCAAGCAAGGCAACCGGTGTATCCTAGCTCCTACTCCTTGAACCCTGCGCCAGAACCGACATTATACAGTTTGAGTATAAAAGAATACCCCAATTTTGAAGGTATAATAATATTAAAACCAAACAACCTACAACCTTGATTGAACAATCAAATGAACCGTGACACCGTGAAATTTGTTTACCATAATTCATAAATATTCAATGTGACCACCATGAGCTGCCCGAACGATATCTATGCGATAATCAAACTCGTTCCACACTCATGTCAACATGTCCGGTGTTACGGTTTGGATTGCGTCAGTAATTCTCGTTTTGAGGTCGTCAATGTTAGCTGGCAATGGTGGACGAAACACTTGATCGTTTATGTACCTCCAAAGAAAACATCGCATGGGGTAAGATCTGGGCTTCTTGGAGGCCAGTGATGAAGAGCCTGGTCACAAGCTGCTCCTCGACCAATCCGGCGTTACGGCAACGTCTCGTTTATGTATCCGCTTACAGCTAGGTGCCAATGGGGTGTCGCACCATCCTGCAGGAAACTGAAGTCCCCCGCCACCTCTTCTAACTGAGGAAACAACCACTCTTCAAAACATGTCCAAATAAGGGATTCCAGTAACAGTGGGCTCGTGAAAAAAGGAAGGGCTGAAAACAGTGTCTTTGGATACAGCGCAAAACACATTCACTTTGGGGGAAGCGCGCTCGTGTTCGGTGGTTTCATGAGGAGGTTCCTGACCCCATATCCGCACGTTGTGCCGGTTCACCTTATAATTTGTATGGAACATCGCTTCATCACTAAAAACCAGCTTAGACATGAAGGCATTGTCTACCTCGTTATGGGCACATAAAGGAAACATCAGATGGTCGCCTTCACATTGACGTGTCGAATGCGAGCTTGCTCCCTCCTCAACATCTCAAACCGAGAGTTACGAACGCCATCCAAACCGAAGCACCGGACATGCTGACAAGGGCGTTGAACGAGCTTGTTTATCGCGTAGATGTTGTTCGGGCCGCTCATGGTAATCACATTGAACATTTATGAATTTATGGTAAATAAACTTCACGGTTCCACGGTTCATTTCATTGGTCAATCAAGGTTGTAGGTTTTGATATTATAGACCTTCAAATTTGGGATATTCTTTTATACTCAGCCTGTATATCTACTAATATCGATAAGTTGTCTTAACCATCATTATTGTTTTTATTTGCCATCATTTAGATATGTTCGCAAAGAGCATCATACCAAACTGTGCAAGCAACACTGTCTTTGAAAATAAAATAAAAGTAAGTATATATAATCAATATTATTAATTAGCACATTGAAATTAAAAATGCATTTCACTCATAGATTGGTATAATACTAAAGTATATTCCTATTATAACTGTAATTTGGTAATATAATTAATGTAATGGCAAGTTATAACAATTTCTTTCCAAACACAATTGATACACATGACGACACAGGTGAGCTATTAGTTTCTGGATTTTGTCTATTTGATTCAAGGTAATTAAACAAAATACCTCCTACGTATCCTTTTCAGTCCATCTTTTTCCCAGTTAGCTCACGTAGATTAAGGTTAATTAAGATGCAACTGTTTTATTCAAACAAACTTCTTGATACATGTAACAAAACAATGGCAATATTCTGTTAAATGTGTTAATGCCTCTTTCAGGATGAAATATTTTTGTATTAAAATAATATTGTCACAGATGGAGCAACGCCTGTAATAATAATTAATTTTTCTATAAATGTTTCAATTCAATTTAACTGTGGTTTTTATGTAACATTGTTAATTATTAAAACCTGAAAATCATTAAAATTAAATTCATCTCAATTTTAAAATATCATCTTAATTGTTAGTGAAAGCCTCAAGGTTTTCTAATGCGCTATTTGGACAGTAAAAGTGACAAGGAAAGAAGAGGCTGATGGTACTCGAACCGCATTAGTGCGTCTGCAGTGCTCGTGTGGAAGACAGTTCGCACGTCGCAGCAGTTTCCAAGTTCAGGGCCTTAGCAGCAGGGAATCCAAGGTCAGTGAAATACCAGAGTAGCGCACGCACTTAATACGCAAGACCGGCAGCTCCCTAACCGAGTATTCTCTCAAATTTAAACTCCTATACGTATATTTTTTACTGTAGAGAAGAGGGCTCCAACACCAATCCCTTTCCCCGCTGTCAGAAGACTGCAAAATTCAATTTCAACACATTTTTTAACTTGGCGCTACAGAATAGATGAGGGCATGTCTTGACTGGAGAAGGGAGTAGATGTTAGAATGGCGTGGGCAGGCCTTAATACTACATCCTGAATAAATGCGCCATCACACATATAATTATAACCAGGCCAGCGGGCTGAAGAACTCAGTCATCAGGTTGCACGATTGCCCACACCCAGTGTTAGTATTCAGTACATTAATAACCCCTGCCGGGTGAATGATCGGTGCGAATATAGGCCAGTGTGACAGCTCGAAGAACGTCTGCTCTCGTCTCGACGCCGACCACTTAAGATGTTCAAGAGGAAGCCCAAAGGCATCGACGTGCCGGTCGCCGTAATCCACCTGGATAATCAGCCTTCGGCAACATGCAAGATGGGAAACATCGATCCAATAATGAACACTAAAACAAGGCTTTGTCATTTATATAAATTAATAACAATTTTCAATTAGCTCCCCCGAAGTGTTCTGAGATACTTTGTTTGCATATTCATTATAAATTTATAACAAATGAATAATAACTCAACACCAAAATGTAATTAGCCTTTATTTGAACTGCTAGTCTTGTCTCTAGGCCATCATTTACAAATCACCCACTTATGTATTAATTTAACATAAAACTAAGTAAGCCCCTTAATATTTCTTAAATTTATGACAGTATGTTTGGCCAGCACATTGCAATGCAGTAAAGTTCAGTTAATCTCTGGTTGGTAAGTGGCCGGAAAATTGTTGTCATACAACACGACATTGGACCAATGTAAGACGTGGTTTCATTTTCATTTTCACCCAACGTTATTTTCCCCTCATTGGCCCAACCTTGGAATAGAGATATGGCAAACATTGGCACTTCCAAAATTCGCTGCTTTGATTATTATCAGCTTTGAGTCCAGTATACTCTACAATTAAGATATAAGATGTAGAGACTATGTATTGCGGTGCGGTTGGTGCATTTGTAATCTCGTTCACCAACAAGTACTGCGGTTTTGAAACAGATTTACTCGACAGCATGTTTCCTAATACCATAATATGTAGTCACATGGCTCGTGTAAATTTCAGCCGTTGTTACCAAATCGTCGCAATACTCCTATTGACAACATTTTTGTCTAATTTGGTTTTGATTTATACATTTATTGTTTTTTATATCCTTTTGAGATAATTTTGTCTTTACCTCATATCAATTTCTTTGCTCTTTGCCATAGCTGTTTCCAGCTAAAAGTGTTTTGAGCAGCTATTATGGTTTAGATACACTACGTATTTAGCATACCACCGAGAAATTTTCGCCGATCTTTTTTTCTGTCTGATCTGGAACTAGAAAAGCATTTTGATATTTTTCTCTTACTCCTTCATTGCTATTTTGGATGATGTTTTTTAGAACATTATCTGTTTTTAAGGGTATGTAGTCTATATTTGATTCACCTGGTCTGTTCAGCCTCTGCTATCCAGTGTTTATGCATGGTGTATTATGCAGTGAGAGTGTATTGCGAAGAATCTATGGTTGCATATTCTCATTAGGACAGTACATTATTTTTCTTTAGGTAATTGTATTTTTGTATGTAATCAAGTAAAATATATGTTTTGGAAAACTGTTTGGGCATTAGCGGAACCTTTGTATTTTACGCCAACCCCACTTCCTTTTGTGCTTGGAAATCGACATCTCCTATAGCCACGTTATGGCCATTGTAATGCAAGTTTGTTACGGAGCATAATATTTATGTTTTTATATTTTAAATTGTGTCATTGTGTTCAGTTTAATTTAACTTGAATCACATTAAAATTATTTTTCTCCGAGTATGCCGCGGGTTAAATTAGCTTATCTTTGAATTGCATATTTGCAAATTTTAAGGTTTCGCAATCGTTCCAAATTATAGGGTTAGCTAGTTTAATTTTATTATGTGTAAGCTGAACTACCTGGCGTTGTCCGGGTATAAGAGGGCAATGAGAGATACACGACCCCGTTTTAGGGATTTTGGGCCCAATGAGGGTCCAGATACACTCGACCGCCCCTGTTTTGGAGTGTCCAGCCAAATGGAATGCCAGGACACATTTTGGCCTATGCGGTATTTTAATTTCGGTAATGAAGGGTATCCATGTCAAATTTGGTTTAGATTTTTCAAACGGTGTACAATTGTAGGTATGGAGAACAAATATACTCACGTACACACAAACTTTGACATGTGTATATATCTATAGATTGTGTTTATTTGTTCATTTTGTACTATGATTTGGGTACCACAGCTCATTATTTTAGATTTTATCCTTGTCTGGGAGAATTTATGGTATGTCTATATCTCTCGCAATGGAAAGGTCTATATTCTTCTCCGCGATGAACGAATCTACAGCCTAGCACTGATAGGCTGTAGATTCGCGTCTTTCGTGGTGCTACCTCAGACGAGATGAGACGTGGTGAAGGTCACTGCTCCGCTGAGTGACCCGGTTTTGCAATAAGGGCCAAGACAGTATGCAGTAGAGTTTGTAGGGAGTGTGAGTCGTGAAGAGATCCCCATTAGCAGCCCTATTTGAGACTATCTGGAGCGTTTGAAGCCGCCACCCGACGATGTTCAAGAGCCGCGACGTCTTTGGCGCCATGACGATGAAGCACACTGACGCCAGCCCGCCGGGCCTGTGTCTTCCAGCGTATTGTAAGCGTAACGCCTCCCGCTGATTCTTTACTCCATTCCGAGGATTTTCAAATCAAAAATTTCTCAGGAATTTGTCTTTTTGGTCCAGTTGTACCCAAGAGGCTGTGACGTACAGTTAGTATTATGTGTCTATACCTAAGATTTTACACTAAATAGTAAATTAAATAAAAATATTGAAATTTAAGAACATTTGGTATTTGATTTCAACTATTTTCAGAGCANACACTAAATAGTAAATTAAATAAAAATATTGAAATTTAAGAACATTTGGTATTTGATTTCAACTATTTTCAGAGCATTAATATCCTGAGTTTAAAACATTTAATTTACTGAAGTGATCGGCAACTAGACAAGACACTTTAACCTTCCTAAGAACTTCCTCTTTATCAAATGTTGTTAGGAAGGGCGTAGGAGGTATTCAATAACAGTTTCAACCAATTTAACACATTTAACGAGCGGTACCAGATTCATTCATTTTCCTCACCCTATGGTTTTAAGGAGTGTTTTGCTGGTTTTCTTACTATTTTATTCTTTTAATCGCATTTATTTCCCTATTTATTGCCGTAGATAGTAGCATATTTAAAGTGTTATTTTTTTGGTGTATGTTATTAAGTGTATNTTTATTTCCCTATTTATTGCCGTAGATAGTAGCATATTTAAAGTGTTATTTTTTTGGTGTATGTTATTAAGTGTATCGGTATGGTTTTATCTATATGAATTGTTGGTTTGTTCTTGTATGGGTTCCGCCGCACTGCTGTTTCAGTCAAGTTTAAGAACATTTGCTCTAGACTTCTAATACACAACAAAATAGTTTTCAAAATTTTTATTCAAATAAATGTTATATATTTTTTATGATTTCCACGCATTACTGCCACATATTGTGTTATTATCATTTAAGTTAAAAGCTTTCAAATAGTTAAAAGGAAATGTGACAAAAATCTATAAATTAATTTTAAAAGTTTTTATCGGCATGCACGTTTAAAATTTTTAGCCTACATTATTTCAGAAAGATCGCCGTGTGAGATAACCTTCCTACTCGTGCGTGTCCTTATAATTATTTGAACCCTCGCCATGAATTTTGGCACTCTTGGGTACCTCGTAAGGGCAGCCAACAGTTCAAGTTTTATACTATATAAAATGTTTATTTTCACGTGATAGCCTTTCGAATATTTAAAAACTTTTATGCGAGGAACTGTAGTATCGATGTAAATCATACTTGGTGTGCTGGCAGTATTTAAGGCAAGCACAAAATATAACATCTACTAGTTACTAACCTCTTGGAACACTGATTCTGCAAAAACAGCGCCAAAAGCATAAAGTTTACATACATCCCAACTAAAACATATATCTCAACTAACATCCACCAAGTCTGACACATAAATATTGACGCAAAATTGCATCTTTATTTATTGAATGTTATTACACAAACAGTTATTCTGAATGTAGAACGCTATATAACACTGTTGCATGGAATGCCGTAACTCATAAACCATTCGACTGACTTGAACCAAACGTTGTGTACTGGAATTATATAAAACCCTCGTTTTAAGTAATTAACATAATATTTCGTTCATCGTTTTGAATGATAGGGGCATTTTAAAAATTAAGTTTATGTATCATATCTCAGAAAACTACTCATCAGATTACCACGAATTTTTTTGTAAGTTAGTGCTGTCTAAGAAAATCTACAGACATTTTAAATAGGTTAGAAATGTATTTTTAAAACTGGTGCTCAATATACTTTCAATAGGGCGTACTTTATCTTTGGAACTACACATATACAAAAAAAACTCTGTTATCGGGCAAAATGTAAGGAAGGGAGTTAAATTAATTTATTCGCAATGCATTTCCTGTATTACCTTCAGAGATAATAACACCTGCAAGCTTGTGTTTTATTTCTCACTCATTTTCACTCTAAAATTGAATTCGAGAAGTTTAATGGAAAACAAGATTTACTAGCGTTTTGTTAATAGGGAACATGATATTACAGACTGCAATGAATACTCCAATTTTCTAATAGTAATTATCGTATTTTAAAACCATTTACCTGATTCAAAACAAAATATTTTATTCGAAGAATAACCAGATATCACAAAGTTTTGCCGTTTATCTTATTTTTAAGTTTCATTAAATTATGTTNTGTTGGTTTGTTCTTGTATGGGTTCCGCCGCACTGCTGTTTCAGTCAAGTTTAAGAACATTTGCTCTAGACTTCTAATACACAACAAAATAGTTTTCAAAATTTTTATTCAAATAAATGTTATATATTTTTTATGATTTCCACGCATTACTGCCACATATTGTGTTATTATCATTTAAGTTAAAAGCTTTCAAATAGTTAAAAGGAAATGTGACAAAAATCTATAAATTAATTTTAAAAGTTTTTATCGGCATGCACGTTTAAAATTTTTAGCCTACATTATTTCAGAAAGATCGCCGTGTGAGATAACCTTCCTACTCGTGCGTGTCCTTATAATTATTTGAACCCTCGCCATGAATTTTGGCACTCTTGGGTACCTCGTAAGGGCAGCCAACAGTTCAAGTTTTATACTATATAAAATGTTTATTTTCACGTGATAGCCTTTCGAATATTTAAAAACTTTTATGCGAGGAACTGTAGTATCGATGTAAATCATACTTGGTGTGCTGGCAGTATTTAAGGCAAGCACAAAATATAACATCTACTAGTTACTAACCTCTTGGAACACTTATTCTGCAAAAACAGCGCCAAAAGCATAAAGTTTACATACATCCCAACTAAAACATATATCTCAACTAACATCCACCAAGTCTGACACATAAATATTGNAGCATAAAGTTTACATACATCCCAACTAAAACATATATCTCAACTAACATCCACCAAGTCTGACACATAAATATTGGCGCAAAATTGCACCTTTATTTATTGAATGTTATTACACAAGCAGTTATTTTGAATGTGGAACGCTATATAACACTGTTGCATGGAATGCCCTAACTCATAAACCATTCGACTGACTTGAACCAAACGTTGTGTACTGGAGTTATATAAAACCCTCGTTTTAAGTAATTAACATAATATTTCGTTCATCGTTTTGAATGATAGTGGCATTTTAAAAATGAAGTTTATGTATCATATCTCAGAAAACTACTCATCATATTACCACGAATTTTTTTGTAAGTTAGTGCTGTCTAAGAAAATCTACAGACATTTTAAATAGGTTAGGTATTTTTAAAACTGCTGCTCAATATACTTTCAATAGGGCGTACTTTATCTTTGGAACTACACATATATGAAAAAAACTCTGTTATCGGGCAAAATGTAAGGGAGGGAGTTAAATTAATTTATTCGCAATGCATTTCCTGTATTACCTTCAGAGATAATAACACCTGCAAGCTTGTGTTTTATTTCTCACTCATATTCACTCTAAAATTGAATTCAAGAAGTTAAATGGAAAACAAGATTTACTAGCGTTTTGTTAATAGGGAACATGATATTACAGACTGCAATGAATACTCCAATTTTCTAATGGTAATAATCGTATCTTTAAACCATTTACCTGATTCAAAACAAATTATTTTATTCGAAGAATAACCAGATATCACAAAGTTTTGCCGTTTATCTTATTTTTAAGTTTCATTAAATTATGTTTATGCGTGTTTTCAACTCTTCCCACGAGAAAGCGATTTCACTTTCGACTTTTTTATTTATATTCAGGATTTCACCACAAAGTAAGAAAGATAAATTTTTTTTATCGGATGAAGTAGCTGAAAAAACACTAGCAGCCTAAGAAAACTACGGAGTACCTAAATAAATAATTAAANTTGTGGGATGCAAAACTGTAAATTATTGCAACAAATGTAAATTAATTTATCAAAAAAAATCTAATAATTTTGTGAAATTCATACTTGTTTATATATTAGTAATCTTATATTAAATTAAAAAAGTTGAAATAAATTAAATAATGCCCACTATTCATGTTTATTTTTTAAATACATTTTATAAAGTGCTTTCATTTACCCTTGTATTGGCACGTTTTAGATGTGAAGACTTGGTAACAATTTTCTAGAACGTGCCAACATTTCCTTCACGTGCGGGATAACATATTCTTGTGGATGTGTGATCGCAACGCTTGGTGTATTTGTTAGCGAGAGGAGCTCGTTCACTGGATCTCTTGTAACAATGCCGCGACCTGTATATTTTTGTTTTTATGCGGTCTTCACAAACACTGCGGTTAAATCACTGTGAATCATTTTACAAATCCAAACATTTTGTCCCTCAGATTGCGCTGTTTGGTTCGGAAGTGTATGCATGGCTCAAATGTAGCTATTAATGTTTCCAGAGTAATGCATTCTGATCCACCTTCAGCACTGTAACAGTACGTTCGATAGGGACATCCATACAAGATCGATGTCAATATATCATTTGCGTATGAATGTGCTGCAGGGGCGTATTTACTAGGATATTGCAAGTCAATAAACACTGGATTCATCTCCCTCGTTGTTGACTAATGAATAAGGCACGATTGGAATAATTGGAGAGGACTGAACGGCAATGGTGGCTGGTGGGTTATTACCGAAGGCTTCACAGGGTGCTTGAACTGTTCGAAGTCTTGCACCCCGTAAGACGGTATTACTTCTTCCCTTGCGGGTGACTTTGACCCAAATGTTGGACAAAACATATTTTTATTTTTCATTATTTCAAACAGTTTCGTTTTGATGCTGCGCTTATGAAGTAACCTCAAAACCGAACAAAGTATATTTATTTCTCAATGTCACAAAATTAAATAGGCTTGTCTGAAATTTGGAACACAGTTACCCGCAGGGATTAAAGTGACCCTTTGTACGGCGCTGTTATTAATGTCTGTATTGTCTACTAAGCGGTTCTGCACACTTTTCAAAAGTCAACTTTGAAAAATCACCTCATGCATGATGTGTTTGGTTGTTTGCTATAAATGTCGTGTATCACAAGGGTTGTACTTGTGTTAACACAAACGTACCTTATTTTTGGTTACATTGAACTTTTATCTACATTTAATCTATACATTATAATTGTTGATGTATATCAATATGAATTAGAGCAGGGAGATAATAGGTATGTTGGTTATGCCTACTAAGAAATAGATCTTATATGCAAAGTTTAATTTTACTGAGTGCGCACGAATGCGGTGGGCTGTCCCTTTGGCGTAATTTTCTAGACTCGTTTACATTTTGTTTGCACGAAGCGGAGAAATATCCTGGAAGAAGAACTTTAGCAGGGCTTCAGAAAAGTGTACAGTAACCGTGAAGTTTCTATATAAGTGTATGTGCGCGCGCTTGTCTGCCTGTGCGCGCGTGCGTGTCCGTATGATTGTGTAGGTGTGTCTTCTATTTGTATCTGTGGCTTTGACAACGGCAAAATTTGACGTATATTAAACAATATTCTTTGAAATTTTGAATAAATCCTACTAATATTATAAATGCGAAAGTCTCTCTATGTTTGTGTGTGTTACCACTCAGCTCCATAACGGCTGAACGGATTTTGATGACATTTAGAATGTAAGTAGTTTTGGTCCTGGAATAGGACAAAGGATACTTTTTACCCCAGGAAACTGTGCGGTTCTTGTGGAATAACAACAAAACCTAATTCTGCAACGGCTTGGAACGTGACCGAAATATTTTTTCGTCTGGTGTCATTAGAGTTTATCAGGTGNTAAAACCTAATTCTGCAACGGCTTGGAACGTGACCGAAATATTTTTTCGTCTGGTGTCATTAGAGTTTATCAGGTGGTCCAAGAACCTCTGAAATGGCTTAACAACTGCTTTCAATCGATAACAAACGGGACCGAATATTTAACGTGCCCTCCGAAGACAAGAAGCGCTCAGATGTTATGCCACTAAACGGTCACCCATCCAAATATGTGCCGCTGGGAATGTTGCTTAACTTTGGTGATCGATTAAGATCCCTAACCAAGCGCAAAAAGTAGTACCTAGGTACACTTATTTATAAAGTTACAACTTGATGAAACTCACGTTTTGATTTTCATACATCGAAAGCGGAAATGTGGTATCTATGTGATAGTTGCACATATACACTCCAAAAACAATACCCTACTTCTTGGCTATCGGGTAAAAAACAATTTTCTTCCTTTTGGGTTGCAGTAATCAGTTAAAAACCAAGGCCAACATAGTATAATTTTATAACTCTGTTTTCTCATAAAAGAATTGTCTTTTCTCTATTTATTTATTAGTGTATCACTGTAAAACACAATTGTACCCGTGCGAAGCCGGGTCGGTTCGCTAGTTACACTATAATATTTAACGGCCATATAACAAAGCTGCACAAATTATTTCGACATCTACGATCCGCTTTCTTAAAAAAACTGAACAAGAATATAGCGCTTAACTATTTTTCAGGATAACATTTGTTATTCTCCGTTTCATAAAAATTCAGTAAATTTTAACTGTTCTCGAAAAGAAGTGCGGTCACGATGTATACCTTCGCCACAGCTGTTCTGTCGGTAACGAAAACGATCTTCGTAAACAAATTACGAATCCAATAGCAGGCATTGAAAGACTGACAGCTTCAGTCCAGTACTTAGGCTACTATAGCTGGTTGCCATTCTCAACTCTTCTATTTTTGTTATGACCACAAAATATACTAGTTCGATTTCTGTTTATTTTATTCGTGGAGTGGGAAACTATAGTTTAAAGTCTTTCGTGAGACGTGATAGTTTTGTGGTTCTTCTTATGAGAGAGTAGCGATTGGAACTTAAATTATTTTGATTATGCAGTAGGAAATTTTGTTTGTACGGAAATAACATTCAATTGACTGTAACATCTGAAGTTTCAACTTCATCGAAAGAAATAAAAGCAATAAATGATTCACTGTTCGTACCGATGCGAGAAATATTGAACAGAAAAATTGTTGCTGCCTTATGAACCACACTAAAAGAGCGTTTATTTAGGCCACGATCATTTGAAAACCTCCCTCACGAACAAAACGCAATAAATACGTCACTGTTAATATCAATGTGCAAAATGCAGNACGATCATTTGAAAACCTCCCTCACGAACAAAACGCAATAAATACGTCACTGTTAATATCAATGTGCAAAATGCAGGATGTAAAAATTTTCAGACAATTTAACATACCACGTAAACATAGTTAGAATTTCAATAAAGTAAATTAGGAACCTTAATATTTCTAAATGTTATTAAATCCCTTGCGCTATAATTCAGAAAAATTGTACATTAGTCTATACGTACAATATTAAAAATAAATGTAATCATCATTAAATTTCTACATTATAATTTTTAATGCCGAGTGTAATTTTCCTCTGCAATAGTTTTAAAGACNACGATCATTTGAAAACCTCCCTCACGAACAAAACGCAATAAATACGTCACTGTTAATATCAATGTGCAAAATGCAGAATGTAAAAATTGTCAGACAATTTAACATACCACGTAAACATAGTTAGAATTTCAATAAAGTAAATTAGGAACCTTAATATTTCTAAATGTTATTAAATCCCTTGCGCTATAATTCAGAAAAATTGTACATTAGTCTATACGTACAATATTAAAAATAAATGTTGTAATCATCATTAAATTTCTACATTATAATTTTTAATGCCGAGTGTAATTTTCCTCTGCAATAGTTTTAAAGACCACCAACATAATAACACACATCCCGCAACAAGCATCAGCTGACACAGTACTTTGTAAATGGGGGCGTTTACTGTTTACATGCTGTGTAGGTTGGCCACAACGTCTGTCAAATTTTAGTGAAATTATATGAAGCAGAGAATAGGTATTTTGAAGTTAAGTAAGATATACTATAATTGATCACTTTACCTGTAATGTAGCTGAAGAAATTGAACTACACGATATAAAAGAAGTGTTTTCGACAATATTAATTACCTTTTTGTGGTAGTGGAGTATGGCGCAAATAGTATCTGTTTTGAAATGAAAGAAAGGGCAAATTTGCTCACAAATACAATTGCACATACATAAGGTAAATTTATTTATTAAAGTAATTTTTAACGCTAAAATGGAATTTTTATAAACAAGTAATGATCTTAATTTTTTCTGCGAATACGAAAACTATTATGCGGACGTAATTATAGTTACCAAAAAATAAAATTTACGTTTTAAAACATTATGTACTTTTCCCATAGGTGCTCGAACGCATCACGCTGTGGGGGCCGTACTTATGTTGTAAAAAGTAATAACATAATATATCATTAATTTTTCGAACGTAATTACTTCAAATCTGTAAATTTGCTTTTAAATATGTACGGCAGCCTTTTGATTACTTTTAAGTTAGAAGGTAAATGCAAAATAGAGATATTAGTCTGTGAAAAGCATGGTACACCAACAAAATTTATAACATAAATATTTTATAGAACATATTTTTTAAAGAAAAAGCAAGAAGTCTGTATATAAACATGAACTAAAATTATAAACACATTTTTTAGCAAATTGTTTGATCCACTGGATGAAACGACATGATGTGGTTTTTCTTCTGTTCATGTTTTGAAAGCGCCGTTTCAATTTCACACTGTCTTGCTTGGCTGCGTGGTTGCAGTATGTCACTGTGTCACTGAGAACATCTCGAAGTGAAGCTTTTTCCATCTCTGGGGATTNTGAGAACATCTCGAAGTGAAGCTTTTTCCATCTCTGGGGATTGAAATTCGCTTCCCCACAATCTCTTTTGGAATATCGTTCTGCCCCGAGCTGCGATTCCTTCGTTGTAAAACGAAAGTCTGCTAACTCACACGAGAAAGAATTCCTGCAAGCGTTTTGGGGCAGAAGATTTTTTTTTTTTGCAGTTCCATATCATTAAATTTATATTTTCAGTGAACGTGTAGGAATATAGAAATTGTAAAGCGCAATATTTCAGTGAATACAGAGAGCTTAAAAAAGTAGCGCGGAATATAAAAATATTAATAATTGCAGTAAATATATGTTGAAAACGTCATTAATAAATGGTCACGTAGAAAACTCATTGTTATCAGGAAGTTTTAAAATTTAAATTGAAGAACTGAATCTATAATTTATATTCTATTTATACCTCATTTGTTTTTCCGATACCTTCTTTTGAAAATGTGACCCTGTTGGGATCTGATTTGAATGTATTTTATGACTGTAATGTAACTGATCGTGTCTTACAGTGTAGTGATACGTCTGGTTAGAATGCGTGAGGTCTCGTATTCAGTCTCCGCCAGTTGCTGATTTCCCAGTAATTGCCCATCCGTAACCCATGCAAACTCCGGCGTGGGTACTTGATACGAACCTCCCCACTTTCCCAGCAGTTAGAAATTGTCCCCGGTTAGTCCCGCTGCTTAAGAGGAAATAAAATGCTAAGTACTTAAATGTCGTGCAGTCAAATACATTTTAAAATTAAAAACCATTATATTCCTAACGCTTCCAGTATACTTTTTTACTAAGTCATAGATATTAAAACTTTTCATACTGACATTCAAAATATTTCCATGTGTAATATATATAAATTATATATTAAAACATTTGAGTTAAACCTGTATATGTTTTGGTCTTTAATTTTGCATAAATAAAAACTAAAGTGCATTGTTGGAAATAATTTAAATTTTTGTGCACTTAATTGTATGTACTTTAAATACTGACACTAGTTTTATTAGATCGTGAGTGCTCTAACAGCGTACTTCTCCCGTAACTGAAGATATAATATAAATATTAAGACGTTCAGGTGTACATTGATACTGTCGATAATAGTTTTAATTATAATTAAAGAAGTTTAGTAAAATTTATCTATTTGCCTGACAAACGCAGTTCGTACATATGGTCGTGTAATTTAGTCATGAGCAATGACCCAGTAATACACCAGCGAGTAAAATACACACTTTCTATACCGAAGACTGCCAAAAACAACTAAAATAATGGCGGAATTAATATTTTTGTACCTAGTTCTCGTATAAAATTACAGATGACAGAAAACTATGCATGGAAGTACACCGTTTTATATACAAATCTTGAGTACAATAATGCCAGCAAAACTTAAACAAATAAAATACTTTCACATAAAAAATTATTTGTAAAATAAATTTTTATTTTAACTTTTTCTTGAAACCGAATTTAGAGTAAGATATAAATGTAGTCTGTTTTAACAGTTTGTTTACAAACAATTCTAAACATCGTAACTAAGTTACCACCGCTCTTTGAGGTGCAAAGTCAAATCGTGTCAAATCATGGTGGTGGAGAAAATCAATTTCACGCCCTATCTAGGAGTAGGCCCCACATAGCGCCACTATCTCCTTGGAGCACAGGAAGTTTACGTCATCGTATTTTCCCCGTCTTCATACGGATAACGAGTTAAGTAACTAGTAACTTAGTCCACCGAGAAATGAGACTATCTTTCTACGGTAAACACACATGAGTAGTTTTAAATATCTGCGGAGAGTGTAAAAATTCTTAAAACGTAAGATGAAAATATTTTACATGCTAATAAGTTTTATCACATATTAGAGGTAAACGTCATAAAATCGTTACAGATATTTCAATAAAGAAACTGTCCTTAAAATATCTATCGAATAAAGCTAGTAAAACTGTTTCTCCTATTGGGACAATGCTTACAAAATATAATATAAGTAGGCTTAGCAGAAATTATGTAAGCAGCTAGAAATAAGGTGAAAATATCAACATGCCCTACAAGAAGATCAGATTCATATTTTAGTTATCCATCACAACTGTAATTTTTCTTCACTAAATAATTTAATGTAAGACAATTAAGGGTGTATATATATATATATATTCTGCACAAGAACTAAATTAAAGAATGCAAATATATCTAGTTGTAAGTTGATATCAAAGCCTCTTTACTTAAAGGTCTGCTTTTATCTCACAAAATTTCGATTCCTGTATATTCGTAAACCGATAAATTATCGTTTATTTCAAATTTCCCAAATAGAAAAACGCTTTTAAGTTTTAAGAGGGGAAAACTTTGACCAAAATTTGTATTGATGAGTTATTAGTTCTCCTTGTAAGCAAATATATACATATATAGAGAATTTAGAACTCGGATTTTAATTTGGCGTTTGTTAAGAATTTTTCGACGACGTATGTAGTAACTTTTGTCACAAATTTTACGAACGTATGTGATATCAGATCAACGAACGTTTTGGAGAGTAAGAATATTGTCTAAAATTTACGCTGTGTTTAATATGTTACTTATTAGTTGTTCTTTGGAGTATTGTGGAGGACAAATTTACCAGAAATTATATCGTAAATTTGGTAACCACTCACAGATAAAAATTACACGATAATAGATGCACTAAAATTTCATCAAACTGGAAAGTCCCTTGAATATTTTCCCAGGAGAAATTTAACGAACGAACACCCATATACACTCAAACATACACTCAAATATTTACACAAACATACACACAAATACACGGACAGATTAGTCATATAAAATAAAGTGTTTTGATTAAATAAGTTATTTACTTCAGTTATTTCTGGCCCATAACCCCCGTATTACTTTCGTTTCAGAAAAGTCACGTAAAATTTTACTCTGTTTCTTAAAGTCAAATTTTATGTTAATGATAGTCTAATTCCCCATGTGGCGTTCATACAAAATTGGATATCTATTAAAAGCGTATGGTGACTTATAATAAAACAGTGACGCAGATTATTTGCACTAAGTAAACTCAATGTAAATTGAGAAAAGTTTACTGGCACAATAAAACATATTCCCGTGACCTTGAAATGCAGCAAACGCAGGTGCACCTAACAAATCAAAACTATGCTTAATCGTAAAGTTAAAATCAAGTCCACCTTTCGTAGTTACCTCGGAATTCGGTCGTGAAAACTAGCGGACCGAAAGTGACGAACGTTTTTGAAACCTAGGGACGAAAGTTTCACCTAGTTAGAAAATATTTATTTTGCCAAAAATGTATAAAAGCATTAGGTGGAAATTAAGACGCCAATTAAGAATCTTGAAACCAGAATGTATGCTTGAGACGTAATTAATAAAAGATCTAAAATGATTGTAGGTATGTATATTTTCCTAAATTTTCTAACGCGCGATGTTATCCGTAATGCAGTGATATTGGTGCCACCATGCCACTAGATTGGCAGTTTATTTGCATGACGACGCTGCGGATATTTGCGTTTACAAAAGCTGTTCGGAAGCTCTACCGATATATTTCAGGAGGTGATTCCTCATGGAAAATGAGGATGTCATATGCAATGCAATGCCTGTCAATTCCTGAGGGAGATGTATGCCCTTGAAAATCGAGTTTCTAAATTGTATATTTTACAATATATAGGAAACGCCGTAGAATTAAACTACAAGTCTCTGGATAATGTTTTGTATTATAGGGATATTCGACCTACGAAAATAAAACCTGTGTTGAAACATTCCACCTTCATAAAAATAATAGGGGTGGCCGCCACATAATTGCATACAATTGTTTGCTCTTAAAGTTTTATCGAATTTGGTGTCGTCTTACTGAGCAGTGCGTTTTACTTAAGGCTGGGATTCTTTTTTTCACAAATTTTTCGTTTTCACGTCATCATTTCGGGTTCGTGGCAATTACTGACAACGTTCGATTATAGAAAATTAACTTTTTTGAGCTGTTTAAGATTTTTGTGCGTAATTTTAATGGTGTGTTGTCTGCTTGTTGTAAAAAGTTGAGAACTTATTACATATCTCGAATTTTTACAACAAGCAGATAAAACAAAATTAAATTACGCATAAAAATATTAGACAACTTCTAAAATGTAAATTTTCTATAGTCATACATTGTCGGTAATTACTATGAATCCAAAATTATAACGCGAAAAAGAAGAATTTCTTAAAAAGGGTTAAGTCGATCTTTAACATTAACAAAAAATGTTCTCTTTCTGCAAGTGCCTAGGACTGACGGTTTCCATTTAAAACACACAAAGTTTTCAGCGTCGGCCTAATATCGAAAACTTACGATGTGTTGACGTCCTAATATAGAAGTATTGCCTATGTGCCAGGCATTTATCGCCGCCCCTTAAAACTTCGTATGCATTTTAAAAGGGAAATATTGGTCCTAGGCATTTCCAACAATATTACCTATTTTGTTAAGCACGACGTACTGCTCAGTGAGAGAACGTAACAATTCCATAAAACTTGAATAAAAAAAATGGTACGCAATTAGCGAGCGGGCACCCTTAATACTTTAATGGTGGTGGGAGGAATTAACACCAGTTTGTCAATATGATAAAGATATCGACAGCACTAAATATTATACACAGAATCGTAGTTTAATTCAACGTCGTTTCTGACATTTTTCAATAATACGATTTTTAAACTCGATTTTCAAGGGAGTATATCTCCCTCAGGAATTAAGTTAGACTATAAGTTACATCGCTCATGTCTTCCTCGTGTTCTATAAGGAATTACATCCCGAAATATTTTGGGTAAGTTTCCGAACAGCCTGCGTTCAATATGCAATGATACCCAGTATACTTTATTTTTATATTATGACAATTAATATATATATATATATATGTTTAAAATCACGAATTAATTAATTTATAATATTTGTAGTACTTTTACTTTTTTTTCTAGCAATTTTGTTGCTAAGCTTTTAGATGAACACGGCTTGTTTAGTATTTTTGGTTCAGATGTAATTTTATATGAGGGACCACGGTGGCTGAGCGGTTAGCCTGCTCGCCTCCTACCAAGGTTAACCGGATTCAATCCCCGGCTAGAAAATGCCGCTGGTCGGCGGGTTTTCTTGGAGATCTCCCGTTTCTCCTGCCGCTCCATTTAGGCGCTGTTTCATACTCACCTTGCTTCACCCCCATCGGCTCTCAAGACCTCGCAGTTACGAGCCGCCCAAATGTCTTCACCCACTCACTCACTTCACTTTTCTAGGCTTACTCGCTTAGAAGTTTCGAAGGAAAAAAAAAAAAAAACCCCTGATCAGAAATACGCTTTACATACGTTCTTGAAAGTGCATGATTTAAGTGATAGCAAGTGCATCCAGGAGAACGTTGAGACTGCAAGGTCTCACAAAGAACCCATGATCAACCAACAACGTTTTGCCATAGCCTTAACAGACTGCATTTTCACGCACCCACGGAAATAGAGGCGACTTATTAAGAAAGATACTCCGTCGATTTATGAAAGAACGTGCCATTGAACAACCCAAAACGTCTCATTGAATATTTGGCAGGTAAGGAACTCGTGCAAAATACTGGTTGCGGCTGCTTCATTTTAATCTGCAAATTGCATCGTGTTGATCCAGCAAGGACAATTTTTGCTCTGATTTGAAAATGCTCTACTTAAAAAGAAATCAACTCAGTGTAATTTGGATTTAAATATCACTGTTCGTATAGGCTATTCACGGTAAAGTGAGTACTTTTTGAGGCCCTCTCTTTTGGAATAAGAGTCAATAAATATATATTATTGTAGCCTTAGACGTTAAATTTTGAGTCCGGTGAAATATATACACTGTGTTATTTACTTACATGGCAATATTTTAAAAAGTGGCGCAAGGATAAAAATAACTGATAGGAAAAAAAGTAACTAGAGCCTCAAAATGGCTCACTTTACCGTGAACAGCCTATACACATTTGAAAGTTAACGGATCCTACTTACCTATCTGAACTACGCTTTCAACATCGCGTGCGCATGAGACTAGGTAACATTTTAATATATTGTTGAAAATAAAGGTTGGCGAATAACTAAAAGGCAGGGTCACGATTACTTGTTTGGAAACGGTGTTATTTTAATGACCTAAGAGAACTGGTGGAATTAGAGACAATCTATGACTCATATTAATAAAAGCAGTTAATAAATTCTAACTAAGGATTATACAATTAATTAGTCTAATGTGCATTTTGACTGACGTGAGTTATTGCCTCATAATTTATTTCAGGTCATTAATTGTTTCATAATTTTTTTTTTTCACAAATTTTATGTATACACAATTATTGAGCGTTGCTGAATTGTGAAAGGGATCACTACAATTAAATGTAGTGTTTAACCTTTTCCCAGTTTTGCACTTGCTATATATCGAAACCTTTTCTAAACTATGCATAATGTATCTTCAGGTCATAGTGCTTATAATTGAATGGTATGTATTTATCGATAAGTTGGATTTTGTGAACTTTTAGGTACATGTCACCCTGTAAACAGAGATATGTATTTATAAATATTTTAAAATATTTCTTTTCACAGAAAATTCTGTTGTAATACACACAGTAATGAAATCGACAATGGGGCTCCTTAATATTTACTGTGGAGGTAACAATCACGTCGATGACCTAGAACTACATGAAAATAATCTGTCTTGTAAATATTATATTTATTAGCCACTATTTTGCCTGGTATTTGAACACAGAACCTCTCCATACCGGAAGAGGGCGTCTCGCCAACTTTGCTGTAAAATCTTCATCCTCTAAACTGTTGATGGGGCATAAAGTGGGTGAGAACATCTGTTGTAAAATTACATGCTCAGAAAAGCAAAGGTCAAATAAATCCGTTGAAATAAACGTGCACATAAAAGTAATGTTGTTTTGTTTGTTTTCTCATACAACACACATTTCGCTGGTTATTTACGTGCGATATTCTTACGACTCTGTGTACCAACTGATCGTAAATAAAAACCCACCACATTTTGCATACACTTCTTCTGAAAATAGCCGCCCCATATATCAAGGAAATAAAAGGCGCTACAAATCTGGGGGTAGATGAAAACTCATCCCCGTAAATTTTTCATAAAATAAATAAGGGGACAGATGCACGATAGGGCATATCTATGTAAAATAATGATGGTTATATCGTCACTTAAATAATAAAGATATATTATATTGTCAGCTTTAAAACTAATTCCATCAGTACAGCGAACAGTTTAAATGAAGTGTTTAATAATATTGCCACCAGAAATTGTTATTTCCGACAAAGTGTCGGAATTATGATCGTGATGCCGTTATTGTTTGGTTTAGGGTTTGTATATCCTTGATGTGATTGATTGATCAAGATGAATAAGATTATTTAAGCAAAACTATGTTATTTAAATTTAAATATTATAAATGTGACAAATACAATTAAAATCTGTTAAATACAACTGCCTGGGAATTACAATTTGTACATGAGTTCATTCCCCGGCAAAAGTGACATATGGATAGCTGTTAACAATATAGAAACCAAGTCTATTGAAATATTAACTAGCTTTAGCAGCCATTCCCATTACCATGACGGTGGAGTATTCACACTCAAAGAAAGTTAGAATGAGTACATTTACAACAGAGGTCAAACTAATTTACAATTTAGAGACGGTTGTACTGGTATAGTCTTTCATGACACTTTAGTGTTATACATCCTCGCATACTAAATAATTCTCTCCATAACAAGCGCTGGTAAAGTCATCGCTTACAATTTTTTTGTAACTTTTGTAACTTCGAAAAACACATTAAATATATTTTTTTCCATTTAGCCCCTATAATAAAGTAAATGCCAATATAAAGTGCTGTTTCGCATCGTAAAAAAAGTCTGAAAAATATTTTTTTCAAACGCATAAATTAAGAACCTGATCATGTTATATATAATGCATTTAATATTTATAAAAATTTATATTACACGCGACATTGTCGAATACTTTGCCAATTGCACGTAATGGAAAGTACGGCCCAATATATTCTATGGACACACAAACAAGCCGACACTAAACATTTTTTTTTAGTAAGGTCATGCTGAGTATTTTCCACTCCAACAAGAATGGGTTGTTTTTCTGTATCTTTAAAAGAAGCGAGTATTCGCTATAGAAGATGTAATATCTAACTTACATGCACAGTCGAAATTTAAACATTGCTCTACCGATCAAACAGAAACGAACTTATTTGCATACATTCAAGGAGGAGGGGAAATAGGATGTAAATTTGTTGCGTGAGAGAGAGGAGCACTACATACTGACACGTTCGCTGCATCGTTTATCTTCCAGTGAATACAGCACGAAAAAATAAAACCTCTCACAAAGGGTATCTAAAGATGTAGAAAAACCGAAATAGGAGAGTACGCTGAAATATATACTAGGCAGAGGCACTGTCCGAAGACTAAACACAACGTTAGAGCAGTATATTCGAATTTAGTAATAGGTCCGTGTACTAAAGAAGGGGAATTAAAATAATGTATCTTCCGGTATTTCATTACTCAGTATAATAAATCAGCACTGCTCTCAACACAGAAGTATGTACATCGGAGTTGTTAGACAAGCTCTAGATGTATTATTACTTTCTACGCATTTTACTTCGTTGTTAACGAACAACGATCCCGTTAACACGAAAGTTAAGTAATAAGATACACCAGTAATGTGTTCGTCAATTATAAATACTCAAATTTATTTAAGAGTTCATGACAATCCTAGAGTTTCTGAAACGATAATGCAAACATTAACACGAGACAAAAATTGAGAGCTTAGAGTTAGGAAAGGATATTCTTTTTACGATGATAGTATTACCGTTTACAGAAATAAATTAAGTCGAAATATGGTTCTCTGATAAGCAGATATCTTTGTTTTTAGATTTCATGCTAATATTTTAAAACTCTGTAAATACAAATCATTGCGAATGTAGAACATATTTTTTTGTGTCACGCATAAGCATATGTAACTAAAATACCAAATTAAATGTAAACGATGTGTTTTTGTAACGTCATAAACTTAATCCACTTTTTAGGGAGACAAAGCTGATTACTTCTGCTAGATATGGATCGGACCCAAGTCGCTCGCTTTATATCTTACGGTCAAGGAGTGGGACGTAAAAGTATCAAAGTTCTGAAGACGCGACTGAGTGTGCGGTATTTAGTTCATCATTGTCTCTCTCGTTATTGAGAATTATGCCATCACACGTACAAGTTACCAGTACTATGAACTTAGTCGGTCTAGTGGTGCTCTAATATTTTCAAAATGTAAATATCTCTATTTGGTAAATTTATTCTGAAACGCGCATCAAACATATGAGTGGTTATCTTTTTAAGTATAATAAATATAGTATGTTGTTATTCAATTATTCTGTCAGTGTTAACTTAAAACAGAATGTGCCGGAATATTTTTTAGAAGCATTTCCGCTCACTTAGTCTATAGGCGTCAACTAAGCCCGCCAAACTAATTTTTTTTTGCTAGTGGTGAACAAATGAATGCACAGTATCTGTGTGTTTTTAGCCCACTTTCCGAAGGAAATAAATACTTATGAAATCACTTTTCTGTCTGTGTGTCTGTGCGAGATATGTGTGTATAGGTATGTGTTGGGGCGTGTCTGTACATGTGTGTGCCCCCCTTCCCTCTAAAAACTTTTGAACGCGCAAATAGAATTTCACCAAGCTCGAAACAAATATAATTATTAAGGACATAAGACTTTTATAGTTTTTGACCACGCCAGGCTCTTACTTTCAAAATGGCCTCAATGTAATATTTACGGCGATATTTCATATCTCGGGAACCATTCAACCGATCTAAACAAAATTTTGTATGTTGGCAATGTATAATGTAAGCATTTTATTTAGATATAAATTAATTTGTTGGTCCCCCATTTTGTAAGATAGCACCACATGTAGAAAGAACCTTTACGATTTACTTCGAAAACTGCTCAACCAATTACAGCCAAATTTGGCAAGCAAGTAATATTATGCTAGTCAACATAAATATTAAAATTGATTAGACACTTATTTTCAAAATGACGGCCATATAAACATTTTACCACAGTAAGTTAGGTATGTACTAAGACATTAACGTTTTATCCTTCGCTTATAATGGAGGTTTATGCAACATATCGAGGACTAATTAACCGATTCAAACCAAATTTAACTCGTAACTAGTGCTACAGTAGGATATATAAACTAACATTCTTTAAGTGCGGCAGACCTATTACAAATGGCGTTACTAAAATAATTTGAGGTTAGTATTTTATATCTATTAAACAATTAAGCAAAATTTTACCACATTTTTTTCGCTAAGAGTATTCATTAGAAGCCTCAATTAGACATTCAGAAACGCTCTTTTACCAGCATTTTTGTAAAATAGTGTCAGGTAAGAAAATGGAACATTTTGCCATATTTCAGGAACAATTCAACTAAATTACACCAAATTTTGCACTTAATTGGTGATACAGAAGGCCATGTAAACTTGCATGATTTCAGCGGGGTTGGACATTTATTTTCAAAATTGTGGCCATATAAATATTTTTTTAAGCTTGTCATATCTATTACACAATCTAACCACATTCAAAAAAAAAATTACGCTGACAGTATATATTAGAGGCATCGTATACATAACTTTTTAGGCAGTTTTCTAAGATAGCATTACATAAGAAAATAAAGTTTTTATACCATATTTTGGGAAGAAATCAACCGATTTCTACCAATTCTTCACACAAGTAGTACTACGGTAGGCTATGTAAACATGTACGTTTTAAGTGGTTCAGACACTTATTTTCAAAATGATGGCCCTGTAAATATTTAAGGTTAGCAAACCCTATAATTCGAATCATTAGACTATTTATATCCGAACCTGATGCTCTGAATCCAACGTCCGTAATTCAGTTGTTTGCACGCTAACTTGTGGTACGAGGTTTACTGGGTTCAAGTTACGGGTAAGGACGAGTGTATTTGTAATTGCCTCACTACTGTTGGATATGTTTCTGGTTCCATCTCTAATGATATTGCTGTCAACGAGACGTTATGGCCTTCCTAACATACTTTTCACCCATGTAGAGAAAAGTAAGCTTAATAGTTATATTAGTAATTTCTGGTCGTTTATTGTTCTGTAACTACTAGCTCACTCAAAAATGAGGGAAACCTTGTGTTCATCTCATAATCCTCAAAACCTATTTGCAACTTCAAATTATTACATTTTTTTTAATGATGAACTTCTGACATATTTTTCTAGATACAATATGTATACGGTAGGGCCGGTTCGATACACGTCTGTGATAACTTAATATATCAAATCTACATAAAATGGAATATTTCGCCAAATATTTTGCAAAGTTGTAGACTTAAAGCACTCGTATATTAGTGACAGAATATAAAAAAATCGTTTCTAAATATGGCAGCGGCCAATACATACGGTCGAATGCACAGACGTCTGCCGAGTATGACCTGTCTGTCACTAAAACAGTCAATACTTCCACAATGAATTCGTGAGTTAAAAGTCAGGCTTGACTTTAGCAGAGTACAGTTATAGTTTCTTTACAATTTCACTACTCTTTAATATACATACTCTGGATGACTCCGATTCTATAAAATGTAAGTAAAACTTATGGCAGAAGTCAGTGAGCAAGGTCTCGAGTAGGCGAACGTGAAGTGAAGACGGAGCAGCAGCAGAATGTGAGGGCGGTGAAATGGGAATACCCCGATAAAACCAGCTACCAAATGGCAACATCCACCACATTCCCTACGTACGAAAATCTTTGCCACCTCGCCGGGAATCGAACTCGGTTCGCCTGGGTTGGAGGCTAGTAGTCTGACCGCTACACCTCCGCGGCTACATTAAACAAAGTGATGAGACTCAATAAAAAATTAAGGGAGGGGGTGTCTAGCCTGAACTCGAGAATTTATCCACTTCCTATACACAAAAGTGAAAGACCGAAGAATGAGTCTTACAACCTTATTCGCATGTACCGGCCACTGACCACCTAATCAGTCATATTTTCTAATGCAATAGTAATATTTTACCTGTCGTTACATATTTTATCAAATGGTCCGCATATTATTATTGTTGGTTAGTCCATGGGTATAATCGATTATTATAGAATTTCCAGCAGAGCCGATGGGAGATGGATAATGGTTGTTGAAACAAAACAATATTTGTTTAAAAAAATGTACCTCATTGCGATGGGAATTATCAAATGTATTTTGTTGCATACATGTGAGTATACATTGTTGTTTCATTGGGTTTATATTTAATGTTAATATGTACGCCCCAAATAACGTGCACAGAACGGTTTTTAATATTAAAAGGGTAAAATTATTAAATTATAATATATGGTCACAATGTTGGCCATGTGCATTTGAAGCTGGATTCTCTTAGGTCTGTTTAAAGTTTGGCCTCGCACGGCATGTTGAATTACAGGTTTCGAACTTATTTCATCTGTTTACGGACACTTATTATGAAACTACAACCATACTTCTATGGCGATATATATATAACCTCGTAGAAAAAAAATTCTGAACTTTTGTCAACTATTTATTACGTAATTAGTGCAGCATTATTTTTAAAATATCGGTAGATTCTCGCTGTTTCATAATACCAGATAACACGTGTATAAAATTTGGCTGAAGGTATTTGTAAAATGTAAACATGCTATGGTGATATGCATTGAATAATGTCATTGGAAAAAAAAATATTGCTGTTATATGTATAATACAACATGGCGGATGAGACCGAACGTTCAAGTTTCGCTCACCAGTCTAGTTTTGATTAAACCGAGCTTTGTCTCGTTCTTGTCCACGCACACCGAGGGTTGTTAGTAAAAAAGTGTTCCAATTAAACGGCCATTAGGCCTGTGGTATTGAATTGAATGGTGTTTCCACAGGAAAATAATGCATGCTTATTCGGCCTTTTAGGCCACGAGAATGCACAGATAAGAAACCTCAAAATTTCGCAACATAAATCGTCCGAAATTTCTCCCAACGCATACAAGTGTTTTGACTAAAATTTATATAAAAAAAATCTGTTCAATTTTGAGCGTTGCAACCACGAAGTGAATGTTACAGCATACAATGTTTTTCCGTGTTTATAGTGTTTTAGTATAGACGATCACGAATCTTTTCATCTATAAGCAACTCCCTGGGTCTAGCAGTCAAAGCATACAATTTTTCTACGTATTTGCAGGAGTTGCACCAATTTAGTTCATTCTATTGTGATCCAGAGAGTCACGTATCGTCATGTACCTACCGTGTTAAAAAAACAAGAAGAACTACATTTTCAGTGAATCTGTATTGATACAAGATATTTCTCAAAAACAATTTATTATATTTTACTTATTTTGTATTTTGTTATTTAAAATCCTAAATTTCTTGATTTTGTATTGAAATCAGCTGTAAATACGAGTATGAGCCCCTTGAAACCTGTCAGAAAATATACAGTTTTCAGTTGTATTTGGTACACATCCACTTTACGATTAGGAGAAGTGTTTCCCGAGTTTACACATCACTCTACTTGCGGGCCATGGTTTTTGTACACCATTATTATAGAAATATTAATACACAAGTAAAAACTATAGCAACAATTTCTCATCAATTTTCCTTTAGTATTTTGATTAAAAAATATTTTGATTTTCTATATTTCTCTAAATATCATGACAGATGGTTGCATCGAATTTACTCAACTATTTCCACTGATATTTATATACAATAGGTAAATATATGTCTCAAATAAGTCAAAGGCTCATTACGAAATCAAGTAAAATGTTTACATCATCTTAAACAAATACACACACTCCATTGTTATTTTTACACCTTATTTCCGATTTTAGGGCCCGTTATAACATGTTTTCATAATTAGTTTATATGCAAAACTAATATATAACTCAAACAGAATGCCTTATTTCTTAAATATATAAGCCTTCCAGACAGTGGTAGTCACTTTCAGTGATGTAGTAATCCGGTTAACTTTGTTAGCTCACTGTCATGATTCTCGCTGCACGCAAAGACACGCATTCTCCAAATACTCTAAACATAAATTTACTACAGTATACCTTCACTTTAATCTTCTGGTGCCACCACAATCTCACACGTCAAAACATTGAAAATGTTTCTTACTTTAAGTAAATGTGTTTATTGTTGATTATATTGCTGGAAATATGAAGGAATAGGCCATTTACGGTTACTTAAAGCTTTTCTGAAGCCCTGCTAAAGTTCTACTTCCAGGATATTCCTCCACCTCATGCAAACAAACCTTAACTGAGTCTAGAAAATTACACCAAAGGGACAGCGCACCGCATTCTTGCGCACTCAGTGTGATGACATTTTCCATAAGAACTATTTATTACTTAGCATTACCAACACACATGTTCTCTCCCTGTTTTTATCCATATTAATTATAAATGAATTATGATAATCTATAGATAAAATATAAGTGAAATTAAATTTAACAAAAAATAATGTACTTTTATTTTAACACAATTACAAAGCGCTTGTAATACATAACATATTTAGGAAACAACCAAAAAATTTGAATAAACCCCTAATGGCTCCAACGCGAGTGTATAACTATTGAATACATCAATTGCCACGACTACAGTAGAACACAACCAATGTGACGAACATAATGCTACAACTACCTACACTCACTGTAGCTGTTTTATGAGCTTACAACAGAAATTTTACAAAACGTACGGCTAAAAAATTTGTATTTTTTTTAAACTGCAAATTTTAACATAGTACATTTAACATAATACATAAAACGATTTATCCACATTGTAAGACTCTAATTACATAACTTTTTGGTTTTTTTTAGGGTTACCTAATGTAACGTGGCTCACATAAAATAACAAATAAATAGTACAGAAGTTATACTCACCACTCTGTAAATAAAACTTCCTGTACATCAAGAGAAAAACGGCAAATCTTACGGCTTCAACAAATACTACTGATACAATTTCAGTTATTGCCAAACTTTATATTCAAGGAATACCTGTTAAACCGAAACGGTATGCTGTTACTCTGTTTACTAAGCGTTTCCATCACTGATTTAACAGTTACTTAATTTCTCCTTTCATAAATTCTTTAATACCATGTTCTGTTACAGATTTAAAAACTAATATGTTCTGAAACAGATACTAGTTTTTGTGCCTTGCAGATAAATTCCACTAGGCATTACTAATACGTTACTACTTTTAATCGCCGAATCCCCGGCCTCAGTTTTGTTTCCAAATGAAGGAAAAGTATCGGTAAGATCTGCAAGTGTATTATGGAAATCAGATTACCTTCTTTAAGAAAGTGGGAGACGTAACGCTAAATACGTTACCTGAAGGCTCTAGAATTTTGGAAACCAAAGTCGATGAACAAAGAATGTAAGATTCTAAATAAAGATTTATGTCATCTCTCTTTATACTATTTTTTTTCCCTCCATAGCGAATTATTTTCGGCGAGACACTTATTTTGCCGTAAATGCGTAAATTTTATTATGACATAAAACATAATGCCAAAGGATTCTTAGGAGCAAATACATGGTCAGCGAGGAGTATGTTTATTTTTAAACGTTTCAATTTGTTACTAAAATATATTAAAATTCTTTCTGCCAGCGACAGTTAACGAGAATGTGTCAGTTAATGAGAACACGGCCATATTTCCTGTGGCCTCTCCGATAACAGTATTCCTATTTGGACAATAGAATAGCGCATACTTTCTGTAAGGAAATAAAGATAATTGTTTTTGCAGTAGCTCCTAAATACACGTATATATGATAATTCCAGACATCCGGGAGATCTTATGCGCGTCAGACCAAATGGTTAGTTGTATAAATAAGCTGAGATTTTGTAACCGTGTGGTTGTTGAACGGTTTTTGCATGTGAGGCGGACTTGCCAGTTCTGCAAGATTCGACACAAATTCTCAATAGCTTTACCAGCGGTATCAATTCTGAGGTCTCTTCGATTGCGGGAGGAAAGAATACTGGGAGACCACAACGTATTTCAACCGCTGAAGCGTGAATTTCGGGTTGAATCGGTTTGCGATATATTTCCTTTGAAGCAATCTTTTGCACAGTAGACGACTTACATATTTCGGAGAAGACGATTACTCAGTCCCGATTTATTGTTTTACCTAAATTTCGGTTATGTATCTAATGGTTTAAAAGTAAGCAACCGCCTTCATAGAAAAATACAAAGTAATTCTTTTTATAATTAATAAAATAATTTCCTCAGCCGGAAATAAAATACGGCAGCTTTTAGAATTTTGCCATACTCATCACATTTTAATATTAATAGTTTAGTTTTTTTTACATAGGCACTACGAATTTACACAAAATAGTGTAATGAACACAATCTTTTGAGTTCGCATCCGTCTCAATATAATATGGTGAGAAACAGAAATTTGGTCAGGTCACACACCATTAAGTTGCTTTGAAATGTAGCTAAATAGAGAACGTTACTTGAATGCTGCTGTGACTGCACATACAACAGATGATTTTTAAGGAAATCGTACATTTTCACCATGTAGTCAGTGCTGTCGTCAAATGGCAAACGTCTGCTAAGAAATTGTTAAAAAATTTTCTTCATGCCGAATTACATCGTTTTCCTCCAGTTAAGACACTTTATTAAAAGTAATAAATTATCGCAATAAGTAAACCGAGATAATGGGTGAAATGAATAAAAGTTAGTATTTGCTAATACTAGGCGTTTTGTAAGCAAGTGTTACGTTTGAGGTTAATAAAGACAGTTAGTACTTAATAGTGTTAGTATTTGTCTGATTTTTCCGGAAGCCTATGAATTATTTTTAAATGTAGTGAATTAACAGTTGCTAGATCCAATACGTAGTTGTAAGTGCTAGGGGTTTGTGAAGCCTGGTAAGAGGTATGATAGCTTTCAATTGGTTGTCAGTTTCGGGCCAGTCATCGTGGAGATTATGCACGTTCGTGAGCGAAAACTGGACTCTGCTCGCCATAATATAGACGAGATTAAGTGTAAAGAATTACAGATATTCGAGAGCAACAATGCGGATTTTTTAGCAGCGGAATTCCTAGATGAAAGTGATATCCGGGGTGGGGCTCTTTCCCCAAGAAAAAAAAAGTATATATTTCTTCGCTGGTGAACCTGGGTTGCAGTGAAGCGTAACTCAGGACGCTGGTGTCCATCGCTCTACCACCTGTGAAACCGTAAGCTACGTAATGACAAATTCGTCAATAGATCACATAATTGGACTCACTTCCCAGCTACAGCAGCAGAACTAAATGAAGCAAGGCTTTTGTGGCAGCGGCATTTTCACATGCCAACTGTGTTAGGTGCTCGGGACTGCACACATGACGCTCCCCGCGTCCAGGCATTTTTGGCCGCCAGAACACACGCGCTAGCGAAGCCTGCCGACGGTCTACACCAATAAATATTAAGGGCGGAGAACGTGTCCAAATAAAGGATCCCGCGCCTCACAGCTGCAAAGACGGGCCACCCAAGTTTTCTGCACGTGCAGGCGGCATCCGGAGGCAACGGAAGCCACCAGGGCACGAACACAGCTACACTGGGCAGCCGCCCCAAGATACGACGAGGTCCCACGACCCCGGGCTTCACCGCAATAAAACCAAGAAAAGCTTTTAGCGGGTGTACGAGAAGAATAGCAGCATATCCGGGGACAAGGGATGGACCAGTGTGGGCACTGATCCAAAGGCCACCCGCCAAGTAAGCACGTGCAGAACGAGACAATGAAACGGCCATACCAGAACCGAAGGTCCATGATGGGCAGCCCGAGCCCCAGACACTTGTTTATTACTCCCCGGAACACGTGCAGACGAGGCAGTTTGAATATGGCGAGGGAGGCTACAAAACGAGAGGAGTCCGAGGAAACAAGTCAGTCAGCGGACGGGCGTCGACGAGCGCGGAGCGGGTCGCCAACGACGGGCAGCCTACGAGAGTCCGAAGACGCGGCGCGATTCCGGAAGAGCCAGCCGACATCGGACGCAGCGGCCTGCCAGTTTCCAGTTCACCAGATCTCAACTGCAGGATCAACTACCAGCACAACAGGACAGATAAGTACAGTCATCCAGCGTGTGTGAAGGACCCTGAGTAGTGTTCCGCGAGTGCTACGAATATCTAGAATCACCCAGCAAGTACGAAGCAGATTATCCCCCCCCCACGACGCGAACGATACGTAATCCACGTATAGGAACGGGAGGGAGTTGTCTCGAGAACTTGTGTGGCAATTAACTTGTTTTAAAGCAATAATAAAACTAGAGATTTTTCTTGAACTCTTAATCATTACAGTGTATTGATTTATTAGGAAATGGTACCTTTAGAGAACAGTGTCAATCACCTTCCTCCAAAACCACAGCTCGGGGTGTTCTCACACATGTTGAATTACTGAAACCCGGGCATTACGGGGATGAATAAATTAACTTAAATGAACGCAAGCATCAATATTCAAGCAACGTGCAATACCTTGGAAATGTTTACGAGTACCAGCGCCGACTGGCCAGAGAGCGTGCACGATGCAAGGGCATGGCGGAGTGGCCCAGTCAAGGGTGTAATATAGAGATTCGATGGTGTATCACGTTTACTGGGTGAGTCCGGATACGGTATATCTCCGTGGTTAATCACGCCATTTAAACCTACCCGCAACGAAGAAGAAAGTAATTTCGATTTAACCTGCGCAAGTGAGAGTCGCAATAGAAATATGTTTAGGACAGTTGAAGAATCGGTTTCCAAATCTTTGGAATTGCGTACGAATCGCCTTACATAAAGTACCAACATTTGACATAAGCTACGAAGTCTTGCACAACGTCGGTTAACATCTGCATGATGTAGTTTTTTATATGGTAATGACGTTGAACCTCATGAAGAGCACATTGGCAATGAACAGTACGAAAATGCAGTAACAAAACATAATGTAGGTTAACAACCATGAACTCAGTAACCTTCATCTCAATGACAATTTAACGAATCACAGGGCTCCCATATTGCATTTTATAGGTATATCCTTCCCCCTTTTCCCCTCATCTAAGACCCTCACCCCGACCACAAGCCAGTCACGCCACCCCAACTTATCATCACCATCTCATCCCGCATTCACCCCCAGCTTACCTCACACATCCCTCCCCCATATATCCCACCATTATGTTTTTATTTTGATAAAAGTTTTAAAAAGCGATTTATAACATCAGATCATGCATTGTTACAAGCAATCGGAAATGTACTGAAGAGATCGACAGACCAGTATACATGCAAAAACTCTCCAAAATCCCATCTCTCCCTCGATACCGCCCACCTCTTATCCCATCTCTCCCTCGACACCGCCCACCTTTTATCCCATCCCACCCTCGACACTGCCCACATATCATCCCATCTCTCCTTCGACACTGCTCTCTTATCCCAACAACCACGACCCTGAAACCCTTCACCCTCGCTGCCGCAAATTGCATCGACCTATTTCTCCCTCTTTTTTTTCAACACTCTTCACATTCCACTTGCAAGACAGACAGACAAGCTTGCATGAACAGGCTCGCCACGCAGACGGCCAGCCTTAACAAAGTGTAGAATCTTGATGTGATCCGGCAGAAATCGGCGCATCCATAAATAATTAAATTTATTTGGTTTAATATTTTTATTAAAATTTTTTTTACATACATTTTTAAAAATCTTTAAAATTCTAAATATAAATCATTATGTATCGAACTTGTATTTAATGCAAAATCGATTTGTTTATAAATTTGAAACTATGAAAAATTTACACTTTCCTTTGGCAGCTGATAACATTAAAAAAATAAACCACACAATGTCAATTGGAATCGAACCTGTGACTGTTTGGTCTCTAGGCGCACGCACTGCTCACTACAACACACCAACGAATGACAATAAGAGATGATTAAATGTTTTATATTAACAATCTAAACGGTCTTGTTACATGCCCTCGTACCAATACTTACATTTTCAATGTGTTAAACATATAGGCAAATTTTATATATATACACACACGTTTATAACCAGTACATATATGGTTCAGGCCATGTCCACGATCACAATTATCACGTATACGATACTGTGTTTTTTAACAATAGTCAAGGAACTTAAATATTTTTGTTTCAATTATATTATATTTAGCATTTTTAAAAACTTTTTAAAGTCAAGTGCTATATTATACAACTCTTACTTTTCAGATGGATGTGAATATTGAATTATATTATCTAACACTGCCCGGAGTCACAATGAATATCTATTATTTCAAGATAATTATGTCATGGATTTGCTCCCAACCAGAGCAGTTTATGATCAATCAAACACATTTTCGCAAGTCGTGTAGTAAGCATGGTAGGTTAACGTCACTTCCCACGAATATTTATAGGCAAAAGGCGAATATTATTATTTACGAACTCTTAGGGCCAGGCTCGTGAAATGACGTTTTTTTGCAAGCATTTCTAGCTACGAGAATGTATGTATGCATGGATAAGATTCAGCTGTTTATACCCACGGTAGTTAGCTAAATAAAATTAAAAATTAGTTTTTTTTTTAACGAAATAAGTTTTGATATATAGCAGGGTGGTAACGATATAGGTAAAAAATCAAAAGTAAAATATTGAAATGTTTTTTTAATTTATCTATTGAAATACATTAATACAGAAATACTAAAAAAATCACGTTCTTCCATGCGCAGTGCACTCCCTTGCAACACACACTAGCTACAATCCATTAACACAAAACCAAGTTTTTCTACTCTCATAAACATCTTGTCGGCATGCAGTATTATTGAAGGCGAACACTTTGCAGCGAAGCGACACCGATATACTCTCGTCAGTGCTAGAATTGATGCATTGGTGGACCCAGGTGGCTGGGCTCTCGTCACGTCGGAGGAAGAAGGTAACGGGGATAGCCGTGCCTTCCTAGAAGACGATGACACAGTTGATGCCGTGCCCCGACGATAAGTTGGCGGGCTCGTCATTCATACTGTTCCTAGCCGATGGCAGAGACGCCATATGATCTAAACCCGCGGGCCGCATGCGGCCCGCCAAGCTTTTGTGATTGGCCCACCTGGAGTTATCAAATTGCCAAGCATTTTAAATTGCGCGCTCATCAGAGAAACTATGGGCGCTATAAGTACATAAATCCCTACCGCGGTGCGCGCAGTGTTGGGATATAGCAATCTCTCTTATTATCTCGTACAACTCAGAGTTGCGGGTTGCGCGAGCGAGACAGCCAGCGGCGGGAATTCCCCTTTTGCTTTCACACTTCTGTACCTACGTCTTGCCTTATTTGTCGTCACTTGTTTTAAATTTGTTTACATGACACACACAAATTATCAAAGTTCGCCTGGTAATTGCAGTTAATTGGTTTTGTTAAGAGAAAATAGTTATTTTTCTATCAAAATAATGCCAGGAGTGTCTTCTAAGTATAAAAGAAAAATATGTGAGGAAAACAGATTGTTTCAAGACGAGTGGGAAATATAATATTTTGTTGTTCGTAACAAAAACAATGAGGCTACTTGTTTGATATGCCGAGAAAGTGTTATGTTAAAGAAATTCAATATTTCTCGTCATTTTAACANAAATACAATATTTCTCGTCATTTTAACACAAAACACAAATCGTTCAACGAAACGTTTCCTTCTGGATCGTCTTTAAGAAGTGAGAAATTGAGTTTTTTTAAGAAGTCATTGCAACAACAGCAAAATGTTATGTCCGTGGCATTATCACAAGACTCCGCGGTAACCATGGCATCATATCAAATTTGTTACATTCTTGGTAAGCATATGAAACCATTCACCGATGCAGAAATTGTAAAAGAATGCTTTATTAGTGGGGCCAATGCACTTTTTGATAAATTCAGCAAAAAAATACAAATATTGTCTAATATAAAAAAACTACAGCTCTCCGATTCAACCTGTATAAGGCGTATTGAAGACATTTCAAAATTCATCTACGATAACTTATTAGAAAACCTTACAAACTGCAAGTTTTTTAGCTTGGCTTTCGATTCCAGTACCGACGTTTCAGCAACATCGCAATGCTCGGTGTTTGTTAGATATTGTACAGAACATAATTTAATCTTTGAAGGTTTTTTGAAATTTCTTCCAATGAAAGGTCAAACCCGAGGCACAGATTACCTTGATACTATTTGCAATTTTTTAGAGCAGAATAAAATTGATATACAAAAAATCGTGTGTGTTTGCACCGATGGCTGTCCTTCAATGACTGGATCCGAAAATGGATTTCTTACGTTGTTTAAGAAAAAATATAATTTAACAAATTTAATTACATTTCATTGCATTATCCATCAAGAAAACTTGGCGGCACGTGTTGTAAATCCAGAAGTTGAAGCTGTCATGAAGACGGTTATCAATATTGTCAATTACATACGAGCAAGAGAATTGAACCACAGAAAACTTAAAAGGCTTTTGGAAGAACTGCGAAGCGAGTATAATGATGTCCTTTTACATACCTCAGTGCGATGGCTTAGTAGAGGAAAAGTTTTAGAAAGGTTTTTTTCTTTACGCCATGAAATAATACTGTTTTTAGAGCAAAATAATAAAGTGTACCCTGAGTTACTAAATGATGGATGGTGGTGTCTTTTAGCCTTTCTATGTGATATTACAGAAAAACTAAATAGCCTCAATCGGAGTTTACAAGGTGAAAATAACATAGTCTCACAGATGGCGAATAAAGTATTTGCTTTTGAGGAAAAGCTAAAACTTAATCATGAAGAACTACAGAACAAACAGCTGCACAATTTTCCAACTATAATTAAGATAACAGAGGACCGTATCGACTTTTTTGAGGAAAACTGCTCTACAATTTCAAATTATATAACTGCACTATTAGATGAATTTCATAAAAAGTTTCAAGATCTAAGAAAAATTAAAAAATGTTTGATGATTGTAGAAAATCCACGGCATTTAGAAACAACCACTACTTCAGAGCTGGCTTCAATTTTGAATTGTAATTACCCAGAGTTATTAGATGAATTCATCGATTTTAAAAACGACACCCACATAGAAATTTTGTTTAAAGGAAAAAAGGGAAAAAAGGAGTATGTGGAATTTTGGAGCATTATTCCCCAAAAATATAAAAGCGTCCAAAGGAGTGCTCAAATCCTATTAACATTCTTTGGGTCGACATACGTGTGCGAATCGTCTTTTTCAAAAATGAAGTACACAAAGAATGTGCACAGAAACAAACTTACAGACTCTCATCTGGATGATGTGATACGGTTAGCAAGCAACAACAAGCCAGATCTTGATACAGTTTTGAAAAAGTGTTCACAGTATCAAAAATCGCATTAAAACGTTTAAATAAACTATCTTTGTTTAAACTTAAAATATTTATGTTTATAAAAAGTAAATACATGGTTAAATGTTAAAATTAAGTTTTTTATTTACTTACACCTAAACAATTTTTACTTGCGGCCCGCGACACAATGACTGAACGGTATTTGTGACCCCTATAAAAAAAAGGTTGAGTATGGCTGATCTAAATTATGTTACTGAAGTCCGTCACACCGCCAATGGAGGTTTCAGGAACACTGTCTTTCAGAACTGGCACAAAAATATCGATAGGTCCGCAGTTAAATTTTGCATGAACCTACATGTTTGCGAAAGTATTGTTGCTGTAGAAAAGCGACCCACATCATAAACACATATATTTAGTGCAGTTGGGATTTTTGATACAGTCATGAATTCCATGCTGTCGTGCAGTGTGTTGGTGCTAAAACACTTTGTCGCAGTAGCTGCAGCGATAAGTTTTCTCTGGCGGAGGTGATACAGCCGACGACCCGAACTTTGCTGGAGACGGCACAGTCGAAGAAACAGATGTTGCATTAAGAACTGGTGCAAAAGTTCGTCCAAAGGTGCTGTAAAATCCATCGAAAACGGCGAAGATATCAACACCGAAGAAGTCGATGGCATCGTACCAACCTCGGGGGCGCAACTGCTTTTGCTGGACCCACGACCGACATCTCCGTAATATGTATGCCAGATACCGTCATCTGCTGAGACAATCTGCATAAACCAAAATCATTAACTTGAAACCATCCGCCTATATATCCACACAAAAAAGGACAAATGACAAGAATAACTCATCAGATTAAAGACGACCCTCCCTAATGTCATGTTTTAGGCATACTATTATTCTCTCACCAACAAGCTATAGTCGATTATCATTTCCATAGCACTGTCGAGGGGTGTTAGTAAAAAATATCATTCCATTAAAATTAACGAAGTTGACCTTTGTATCTTCTTTACCCTTTCACGTACGGGGAAATTATCACTATCAAGTTATTAGCGCCTTAGACCCAATCAACTTTTGTATTTTCTTCTACCACTGAAAGTGGCAGTTTTATTCAGGTGGCCTGCCTTAGGTGTCTCGTCCTGTATATAAAGTATGAATCAACTGAAACTTGCATTGCAAATATTTCGGAAATGAAAGGTACTATTTATGTGTTAGTTTCACAGAATTGAAGTTTAGACAAGGGCTTATAATTTCAGCTCAAACACAGATTTTAATAAGTATGAGAATGAGAATTTCTCAAACAAAGTTACTGTTTTTTCAAATGGAACCAAGCTTATTCACATAAAGAAAATAAAACTAGAGGGAATTAGAATGTCAATGGTGTTTTTTTGAAGGATTCTCTTGCAAGTAGTTTGATGTTCGTATGTGTGTTTAGATTCTGTTTCCTTTACACTGATTGTATCAGGACCTCGTTGTCAGTACTTTGTGATAGATCATACTACCTAGACGTAGGACGTGCTGGAATATGGTATTCACTAATGCTGTTAAGGACAGTTTTCTCTTTGTTCTTCAGAATTCACAGAGTTTGTTTATTCACTCTTGGGTTTCTTAAGAGAGCGCTGATACATGGTACAGGCTCACACACTGCATGGAACACACACTGAGTATAATTATGTTTCCATTTTTAGATCATATTCTTCCCCGGTTTAGTTACTGAACATTTCAATAGGGTCTGTTGCAACAAAACCACCAGACCACAACACATTTCCAATCTAGATCACAATATATTTTATAGACCTCATGAGATAATGCCTAAAACAAATGTTAATCATTTAAACGTCAAGTGTAAAGAATCACAGTCTAACGCATGAGAAGTATACATTGCTGTCTCACTTTGCTGAACAGGATAGTCTGTGGTAAGTTTGTTCCCTTTTTCAATTTAAATAGTAACACAACTGCATTTTCCAGAGGGACAAAACAAAAGAAGTGCCCTCGATAAGTGTATTCGAATAAGGCGCATTTTGAAACACTGAAAAATAATCAGTGAAAATTATAATTGCAAAGGAATGTTAATCTGAGAAGCAGTGTGAAGTAGTGCACAAAAGGAAGCAACAAGCTGGCAGAATATTTCGTCCCTGAAATCATAGAACTGTTGCAGCTAACACTTCTGAAACTATGTCCCTATAATTTTACTAGCCTAACACTAATACGGTTACAAACTTGAGAAGTAATTCTTCAAGTTGAGGTACCTGCATGCCCAAATTATTTTTGATTTTATTATTTATTTCAAAGTTGGTTGGATTAGGTTTATCCTTACAGAATAAATGAAAAATCTAGAATNATTTTTGATTTTATTATTTATTTCAAAGTTGGTTGGATTAGGTTTATCCTTACAGAATAAATGAAAAATCTAGAATCGTAGTAGACAATGTAATTCTTCAGACGTAGGAAAATATAAATACAGCAAATTTTACAATCAAGAACTCTACAAATTTTATACAATAATTTTACACTTATGCAAAAAATAAATCTGACATGCAAAGTAACAGAATACAAGAATATTCTATTCACAATTCATTAAACTAAGAAACATCTGCCTGGTCAGGTTGAGGTGACTCATTTATGCTACAGANATTTTTGATTTTATTATTTATTTCAAAGTTGGTTGGATTAGGTTTATCCTTACAGAATAAATGAAAAATCTAGAATTGTAGTAGACAATGTAATTCTTCAGACGTAGGAAAATATAAATACAGCAAATTTTACAATCAAGAACTCTACAAATTTTATACAATAATTTTACACTTATGCAAAAAATAAATCTGACATGCAAAGTAACAGAATACAATAATATTCTATTCACAATTCATTAAACTAAGAAACATCTGCCTGGTCAGGTTGAGGTGACTCATTTATGCTACAGANGAATATTCTATTCACAATTCATTAAACTAAGAAACATCTGCCTGGTCAGGTTGAGGTGACTCATTTATGCTACAGATTGCATTACATGCTTCGATTCCTAGATGTCTGATTCTTTAACGACTGTTTTGACAAGATCAGCCAGATGCATGACCCTCGAGAATGGTTTGGGAAAAGGTACTGCTCATGGGGAAGGGGAAGGGTGGATGGTGTAGTCGATACTTTTCAAGATGGATTGGTGTTGGATTGGTTGTCGATTGGTGGGNAATGAATTGGTAATTTCAATATAATTTCCGACGATGTTAGGTCAGTGATATAAATTGCTTTAATATTAGATATCTTTATAGAAAATAGGTTTTAAGGATGGTTTGGGAGGGGTGTAGTTTAAGAGGGGGTATGGTGGGGTGACGAAATTTTATAGTGGTTGATGTGCTGGTAAGGGATGTTAGGTAGGTGAGGTGATGGTGATGAGTTTTGGATATTTTTAATTGGCTCGCTGAAGGGGGGTGTTGTGGTAGGGGCATANGTAGGTGAGGTGATGGTGATGAGTTTTGGATATTTTTAATTGGCTCGCTGAAGGGGGGTGTTGTGGTAGGGGCATATTTATTAAATCCAATATCGTGGTACTGAAATTGGGTTACATTAGTCCGGTGATATATAACAATCAATATTTTTGCCTTCATATTTTTTAATTATAAAAATATTAAATATATTTTATTTTATCGGCTTCTCAGATTCCTCATTATGGCACTTTGTTATACCTCAGACACATTGAAGAGCAAGCACTTTTATCACAAATTTTTGAAAATTTAAGAGGGGTTGGTGGGAAAAAAAGATGCATTGTGAGGAGAAAAAGTAATTTTCGTGTTAAATAATTGTTTTCTGAATTGATTTATAAGGTAAANAAAAAAGATGCATTGTGAGGAGAAAAAGTAATTTTCGTGTTAAATAATTGTTTTCTGAATTGATTTATAAGGTAAACTACTGATTTTGTTGGTAAAATGGCCGCCGACCAACCAGAATGGCCGAGCATGAGGTGACGTCATCCAAGATNAAAACTACTGATTTTGTTGGTAAAATGGCCGCCGACCAACCAGAATGGCCGAGCATGAGGTGACGTCATCCAAGATGGCGGATGGCTCGTGGCTGTTACTCGTGAATCAGTTGTCCCTGAATCCCCATAACCTTACTAGTTTCCGTCTTCTTCCATACACTTCGCCGCACGCTTATGAACCGCACGTATTGCTCTACGTAGCTGCACGCGGCTGTCTTTGATTTCTGTAGCGGCATGCGTGATACGCACAAGTAGTTCCTCACGTGTTTGTGCAGTCCTTTGGTTAACAATATCCTTCATCCATCCCTATACGCAATAATCTAGGCATTTCCAATTTGTACAATTACTGTGTAAATTTAGGGAATAGGACCCACATTTATATGACATGTTTTGCTCTAAATNCATTTCCAATTTGTACAATTACTGTGTAAATTTAGGGAATAGGACCCACATTTATATGACATGTTTTGCTCTAAATGATGTGAGGGATAAGCCCTGTGAGTGGCATTAACTCATTGTGAATTATTCTGTATGTCGAGGTACAGCTTTTTGAAAAAGCAGTTTTTAACTATGTTGGAGTGCTCTGAAATGATATATATAATGTGCATGGTGTCTTGAAAGTAATCTACGGGCATAGTCGGAATAGTGTGTTCTTTTCGTAGGTTAGTACAATAGACGCAGGTTTAAAAGTTTCGAAAAAAAACCTGGATTTAAAACACACTGTAATGCTGCTTGAGTGCCAGATAAGCGGGACCCTTAAGATAACTACAAAATTACTAAAAACGTCTTTCTCATAGCTCTGTATCTCAAAATACAAGCGTCTAATGCATAAAAAATTACTCAAGGGCCCTGCATTTAAAACCTTCCTACTGACTTTCCATCAATAAAATTATAGTGTCACCGTTGAAAGTCATAAGTACACGCAGCACGACGAAAACTCTTCACGCCAGTTCTGAGCCTTGCGCTTAGCGGCGATGGCGCGCTTGTTGCGTGTGGCAGTGTCGACCTTATCGCACTTGGGCTTTTCGGTTTCAAACTTGGAAAATAGTTGCAGTTAAGTGGGAGCCTTAAAACAAAACATTATAATTGTGGGTAAGTGCCAAACGCACGTGATCACATGCATGGAGCTAGATCAGAGCGATAGAAAAACGAAAGAAAAATGCTTAACAATCTCTGCGTCTTGTACAATATAATATTTTACACCTAACAATATCGCGGAAATTTCTTCCTACTGTGCAGTCCGATTGCTGACTGTGTCAGTGAAGATACTGCGTTGTCAAATTGATTTTTGAAGTCTGGCTGTTAACTTCCAAAAGTAAAGGTAGCCCGGCCGTAGTGTGGGTACTGCAAACTCATTACCTCTCTTCTTCTCACCACATTTTTTTTTCCGAACCCTCTCCAACCCTTTGATTCATTTCCCTTTCTTTCAACCTTCTAGCTTGATGGAACACCTTCTGCCCTTGACGTATAGCTGTTGTAAGAAGACTGATTGATGGCTCACTACAGATGTACAGAAAAGGACTGTGTAACTCACGGCTCGCGCTATTCAGTTTCCCAGGGGAAAAGCAATTCATTCACCTTCTCTCTCCGTTACTGATCTTTTAAGGAAAAACAATTTGCTGTAGTTCAAATGTTGACCAAGAAGAGTGACACAAAAACAAAGAAACAATACTGTATTTACTAAAAAAATATACTAATATTAAATCGCTTTTATTTGACAAAATGGAAACACTTGAAGACAATTCTTTACGGGTATTTGGTGTTTTCCGATATTAGGAGGTGGGATCACGGTAGTACAGCGGCTAGAACACTCTCTTGTCATCAAAACGAACCGGCTTCTTTTCCCTGCGGGGTCGCTCCCGGATTTTCGCAAGTGGGAATGGTGCCAAACGATGCCACTGACCGGAAGATTTTCTCGGGGATCTCCCGTTTCTCCCACCCTTGCATTCTGGTGCTGATTCATACGCACCTCGTTTCACCTTCATCGGTTCTCAATATATCTATAAACTACCACCACCCCACCACCTAATAGTTGAGGTACGAGCGGCTCTTAACACTGACGCTCAAACCTTCACTATTAGGTGATGGTAGGTTTAAAATTTCAAAATTGTGCTTTTCAGATAGCTCTGCAAACTGCAGCTAACTCCGTGTGATACTTGAGATAAATATATTACATTTAAATATTTATTTTTCTTAACATTATTTAAGCTAGTTTTGTACATTTGTTGTGCATATCATAATTAAAATTATGAAAAAAATTAATTTAATTTAAAAACTCGTAGTGTTGAGTCTTTACCAATTTATCCTTTTGTAAGTGTAAAATATGGTAACCAAAAATAAAATTTAATAGATTATGAAAAGTATTTTGTTTACCAAGTTGAGATATTAAGTTTTCGACAAATAAATTTCTCCGAAAAGAATTATATGTTATTTAACGAATAAAAAGCAAATACAAAAGGAATAACGAATAACACGATGACATAAAGAGGAAGTCATATAAGGCCGAAAATTATAGTATAACCAAATTTGGTTTTGTCACGGTAAAAATTTAGTGCTATGGTGGTTAAAATAAATTAATTTCTGTGAACAGATTAATGTTCTGCAACTAAATATTTAATTGTAATTGAATGATACATCCAAATCAAAAGCATCTAACCAGTGTGTAAATAAGAGTATACTGATTAATGAAGCACAGTTCTATTGAACTTAATCTATGGCTATTGCACACAAATTTGGGAAAATTAAAATAACAAGCTTTTTTTAGTAGCTTACAGGTGAATTTTAATAGAAATATTATTTTTGACCACATCTAAACTGGTTCTGAAAGANAGCTTTTTTTAGTAGCTTACAGGTGAATTTTAATAGAAATATTATTTTTGACCACATCTAAACTGGTTCTGAAAGAGTTCAACAATATACTTCGATCAGAAATAGTGTACTACGAAGGAAGTTTTAACCAGTGACTAAAAGCTGAAGAAACGTTACAGTTTCATAAAATAAAACTTAATGTGAAATGCACAGAAACAAATAGTACAAATAAAAGCGTACCTATAAGATATTTTACATGTGAAAGGTCACCGAACACAGATTGTCTCGTAGACAGCATCGCCATCAGTTTGCGTAGTTGGTTGTGGACTGCAGTGCGGATCTGCATGAGGCTCTGGTGGTCGTATCGAGCATTTTTCAGAAATGTGGGGGAATTCCGATGACAGTGGTTACATGACGTCATACACACACGTAGTGAAGGTTCCGGTCGGCGGAGGTAGATCACACCAAAGAAAGATCGCCATTATTACGCAACCGCATGACTTCGGTTGCCTGCCATTCGGACTCCGTGGTAAACAATTTAACAACTGAAAAGCCAAGATATGATTACTCTTTTGAGTCGTTCCAAGTCTACACCTGGGAATATTAATGTCATAGGCCAGGCGAACTGATACACCCAAAATAACATTCCTAACTCAGAAACTGCCAACATCACACTCATCGGACACACTAGATACTGAACACTCTACAACACCTCGTGCCAGTCTACACTGTACCTAGGTTTCTCAGCCGGACCATCCCATGCTGCTGTTAGGTTCTAACACCAGACCATAGACGGCTGCTTTTGCAGCGACGCNTCTCAGCCGGACCATCCCATGCTGCTGTTAGGTTCTAACACCAGACCATAGACGGCTGCTTTTGCAGCGACGCCGTAAACCGTGAGGAATGGACTGATGACGTGGCATCGTATCCAGCGATGAATGTCGATTTTCCATTATCACAGATGACCGTAGTTTGCGACTATGGCGACACTGAAGGAAGAAGATATATCATGCTAATTTTGTGGAAATATACGCCGGAAATACTCCGGGAAATAAGCGTGGGGAGCTATAGCGCGTGACTTCGGGTCACCTCTGTGACAGCACAACGGTATATCAGCGATATCTTGCGATCTCATATGTTACCCCTCATGAGACAGTACTCTGTAACAATCTTTCAACAATAAAATGTGCATTTGCACATGACACAAGCGTCTATGGAATGTCAGCTTCATGCTGAGGTACTCTTTCAGCCAGCAAGTTCCCCTGCTCTGTCCCCAACAAAACATGTGCGGGACCAACTCGGACACCAACTCCAACTCGATATCTATCTGCATAATATCGAGGACCAGTTATCAAATTTGCTNCAATCTTTCAACAATAAAATGTGCATTTGCACATGACACAAGCGTCTATGGAATGTCAGCTTCATGCTGAGGTACTTTTTCAGCCAGCAAGTTCCCCTGCTCTGTCCCCAACAAAACATGCGCGGGACCAACTCGGACACCAACTCCAACTCGATATCTATCTGCATAATATCGAGGACCAGTTATCAAATTTGCTNTGCGGGACCAACTCGGACACCAACTCCAACTCGATATCTATCTGCATAATATCGAGGACCAGTTATCAAATTTGCTATCCGACTTGTCTTATGAGAGGGTACAACTTCTATAAAACTTTGTTCTGAAGAGAATCTAAGCATGGATTTAGGCCCGATGTGATGACTAACATGTCCAACCGACATGGACTCAGCATAGACTAATGTTGTTTTTACAGGAATAAAATTTGTAATTTTACATGCCTAAATATTATTCTCAAATGCTAATTTGAATATATACCAATTTTTTCTGTCAAGAAATATATACGAATGGTTACAGCAAGACAACAGTTATGAATTAGTATGCCTGGAATAATGTTTTTTTCCATCGAAGCATACATTGATATGCAAATATGGAAATTTAAGTTATTGTAGTTGCTTTCTCGAAATTGTTTTCAGTGGTAGATCAATTGCCAAGCAAATACAGTGCTAATAGAAAGTTCATGCCAAAATCACATTATTATCTGTTTGTATTATGTTCGTGACAAAATATTAGATTGCAGTTAGTAATTAAATCAAAATTTTGCTGCCACAAAGCAAAAGAAGTTATCTTCGCTGGGTAAGTGTACATACTTTTTATTCACATACCGAACTAGGTTATGTTGGCTTATATGTTATATCACCAGGCGTTATTCACTGTGTTACAGTCTTCACAGTTTGTTACTTATACATGGATGTTAGAAATACGGGAATGTTAACTAGGCCGGTCAATAAGGCATACGAAAAATTTCTGTGCATAGCCTATCTGCTTCCCAAGGACCACGTGTTTAAAACGTGAAACACGTTTGTACAGCTACGGATATACATGTAACTGATGACCAGAAAAAAAATATTTGTTATGTAAATGAAATTGAGACTTATTCTCCAATTTGATAGTAATAAAGGAACAATCCTGGAGTTCTCAACTTTAACTTATAAGTACTTATCTGCTTGACGAAGTACGACTGCAGGCAGACTTTCTGCAAAACAAATTCTGAGGTGAAAAGTTATGCGTTAACACAGCCCCATAATAGTGCTTTTAAATTATTAAATCAATTAGGTGACATATTTGAAAAGATGAAAGTGTAAAGATACACTGAAGAGTAAAAAAAACTGGTACACCTGCCTAATATCGTGTANACATATTTGAAAAGATGAAAGTGTAAAGATACACTGAAGAGTAAAAAAAACTGGTACACCTGCCTAATATCGTGTATGGCCCCCCGAGCACGCAGAAGTGCCACAAGACGACGTGGCATGGACTCGACTAATGTCTGAAGGTATACAGGAGGCAAGTCACACCATGAATCCTGCAACATATCCAGGTCCTCTTTGACCCATGCCAGGATGTTTAGGGGCTCTANATATCCAGGTCCTCTTTGACCCATGCCAGGATGTTTAGGGGCTCTAATTGCAACACGCGGGGCTTCACACCACTGAATTCTGAAGGAAAAAGATCACGTAGAGTTCTTTAATCTCAACGAATTGTATTGTCATGTACCTAATCTGTGGTATCATGTTCATTTCAATCACATGTATCCTTCTTGATGTTGCATTTTTCACAAACGTTAGTTTATTTTCTGGATCAGAGTAATGTTGCATTCTTATTCTATTAACAATTTTACTGTTCGTAATGCCACTTTGAAAATATGATATGGGATTACCAAAAGTATGAGAGATTTCGAGAAGCCAACAAAATTAGATTGCAAAAATATTTAACTCAGAATCACTTGAGAATATTACCTGTCTAGCTTTTGAATTTACAGTGCAGCATATCTAACATAACTATATGCGAAGTAACTTAGATATTTGGTTAAGGTTTTAAACCTAATATAGTGTGGGTTGATCACAAGGGGACAAACATTAACATACACTGAAGAGCCAAAAAAACTGGCACACCTGCCTAATATCGTGTAGTGCCCCCGCGAGCTCGCAGAAGTGCCTCAAGACGACGTGGCATGGACTCGACTAATGTCTGAAGGTATGCAGGAAGCAATTGACACCATGAATCCTGCAGGGCAGTCCACAAATCCATAGGAGTGCGATGCGGTGGAGATATCTTCTGAATAGCACGTTGCAAGGCATCCCAGATATGCTCAATAATGTTCATGTCTGGAGATTTAGGTGGCCAATGGAAGTGTCTAAAGTCAGATGAGTGTTCCTGGAGCCACTCGGTAGAAACTCTCAACGTGTGGGGTGTCACATTATACAGCTTCAACAGTCCCCTGTTGACATGTAGGGTCCATGGATTCATAGAGATGTCTCCATACCCATACACGTCCATCCACCCTTTACAATTGGAAACGAGACTCGTCAGACCAGGCAACATGTTTCCAATCATTAACAGTCCAATGGCGGTGTTGGTGGGCCCAGGCGAGGCGTAAAGCTTTGTGTCGTGCAGTCAACAACGGTACACGAGTGGGCCTTCGGCTCCAAAAGCCCATATCAATGTTGGTCCGTTGAATATTTCGCACGCTGGCACTTTTTGATGCCCCAGCATTGAAAGCTGCGCCAATTTGTGAAAGGGTTGCACGTCTGTCATGTTTAATGATTCTCGTCAGTCGTCGTTTGTCCCGTTCGTTCACGATCTTTTTCCGGCCGCAGCGATGTCGAAGATTTGATGTTTTACCGGATTCCCGATATTCACAGTACACTCGTGAAATGGTCGTACGCGAAAATCCAAATTTTTTCGCTACTTCGGAGATGCTATGTTCCATCTCTAGTACGCCGACTATAAAACCTCTTTCAAACTCACTTAAATCTTTATAACCTGCCATTTTAGCAGCAGTAACTGATTTAGCAACTTAGCCAGACGCTTGTTGTCTTATATAGGGGCTGCCGACCGCATCGCGTTACTCTGATTGGTTCCATACCTCCGATATTTGCATACGCACGCCTATACCAGTTTTTTTTGGCTCTTCAGCGTATATTTGAAAATATTCTTATAGGATACTTATTCAAAACCTTTATTTCAATCAGTTTTTAAAGGTTGATGGAAATATTTATTTTGTAGCGCTTGTTGTTAAGTTACCTGGTTTTACCTTGTCTACAATTTGAATTATTGAAGACCATCTCACCGTTATATTATTTTTGTTTGTCACTCCATGAGTGTAATCACAGCCTCTGGTGGCATGTAGAATAGTGTCACAGGTGCAAAAATGTCTGAGACGACAGGTTGTCATATCTTTACTTTTAGCATATATAATTAGCGGACATATTTATCTTACTTCATCACTCATGTCCTTCAATAATCTCTACGAGTAACGTTCAAATACAAACACACTTAGTGGCGATTGTGATATCTTATTTATGTGATTTCTCGTTTTGCATTAATAACTTTTATCTTTCAAAGTGATACTATTTAATTGTTTTATCAGATTTTATTTCAGTCATTTTATCGTGTAAGCTTCAGTATTTTAATTAAGATTTCATTTATATACATATATATATATATCGTACTAATTTTTATTTATGAATAACGCATTCGTACGTAAAACAGAATCAGCCACACTTTGATTAATAGTGACATTCTGCTAATGGAATTGAAAGTATGTAAAAGAACGACTTCACTATTACTGAGCCCCTGGGACGGACAAGGGCAACAGGGACCGTGAGACACCGCCAAGCATAAAATTGTTTACACATTTTATATAAATAAAACTTATTTAATAAAATTTAATGGTGATAGATTTTCTACTCATTATATACATACTCGGTAATTTTCTAAATAATTATTTTGTAGCTAATAGTAGTTATAATCTCTTATTATTTGCCCAACTAAGAACATTACAGTCCGTCCGATTGGGTTACAAAAATAACCGGGCAGGAAAATTACACATAGCTTATCTTTCTTAGGAAAGTAATGTAAATGGGAATACATTTCTTTACATTCAAAGAAACGTTAGAAGATAATATTTTCCCCAAAATTCCATGGTTATTTATTAACAGCCCGTCATTTGCAAACAAGTTCACTTCTTTCAAGTGAATAAATTTTATGACGATGCAATAGTTTGTAATTTACTCCAAGACTTAAAGTGCTTGCTGGTAAATACAAGAATATTTCAAGATGCATGACAAATACGGTTCTTGTAAGTTTGCAAATATGACATTTTATAAAGAATATTGTAGTACTTTTAAAATGTTTCGTAAATATAAAATGAATTTTTCAGTAAAATTTACAAAAAAAATTACGATATAGTGACATTCATAGGATCGGAATTCAGTAGGAATAACTATTAAATTATTGAGACGCCGAGATGATCAGTGCTATCCCACCGATTTCCAGTACAGGCGTTTGTACTGAACTTCAAGTTTACAGAGTGGACTCAGCTATCTTATACTATACCGTCTTACTAGAAGCAGTGTGTCTGTGGCTGTGCAGACTAACCGGCCGATCTCACATGACGAGGAGTCCACATCCATTGACGGGCGATCGTTCCAGCCTGAACTCCGGCGCGACCCAGTTCACATGCACCGAGCGGGTGCCCGAAATGTTTGGTGTCCGCTGTAGTCTCCAAGGCCCCGTCGTCCTTACCACTTCCTGTGCATAAACACGGGCACTTCATCTATGTGGCGGAAGAATACTGTAGGCAGGTTTATGGATGCAAATTACGTCATTACAATTGCAAATGCGTTGTAAATTTCTCACCACTTTCCGCGCCAACGAATGTCAGACTCGACATCTAGAATTTATTATTTCTCCTGTAAAAATTGTTACACAACTCGTATTTCTTATTGTGAAATAACGTTAAAAAAAAAAAAAAGATTATAAATTTGAGAAGGGTTTTAGCTAAGGGCAGCCTACTTTCGTTTCCTTCATATTACATTTTAACGAACTGCCGAAATAGTAAAACACAAAATTATTATCTTCTTAATGCTGAAGATTTTCTAATGCTCTATAATCAATCTAGTCTATAGTTAAATTAGCGTTATGGCCAGAAAAATAATTTCCTTTTTGGAAAAATATCTGGCAACAATTTTGACGAATGTTCCTGCAGGATTAAAAGAAAAGGAAGGAAACTCTAACAACAGTTCATCTTAAGAAATAATTGAGTTAATCTGCACCACCAGTGCAGATCTGTGTATAAAATTTTCTCTTAGGGCACTAATGGATATTCCCATAACCTTAACTTTGCGTGTATAATTCATACTCACATAATAATGTGCATGTATAATTCATACTCACATAATAATGTGCGTGTATGTATGCATGTATGTATGAACATTGTAAACACCCGAAATCTGTTAAAACCATTATTCCCTACTCAAAATTACTTTTATCAAAGCTCTTTCGTTACAACCGGTATTAACCGTTGAATACAAGCATTCAGTAACATACAATCTTTATGAAAGATACGGAAAGAGGTTGAATTTTAGTTTCAATTTCAAATCAATTTTTTAATTTGGTAAAATTTTTTTATATACTATTTTTAATCTGCAAAAATTGAATTCTATGCAAAAAAAAATTTTCAAGGAAATTCAGTCCTTTTGTTTTTATATTTGAAAAATTCAAAATTATTAATATTTCATAAAATACTTTCTTTTTGTTTCATAGAGTAATGTATTATTCAAAGTTTTAAAAATATTTGTTCTCATATAATTTTCTTATATTATTATATAGGTGCCATTTTTCGCTATCTACAGAGAAAACCATTTCTTGCAAAACATTTTCCAAATATTTTAATAAATAAGTTTTAAAGTATTACGAGAAATTAAATATCACTTCACATTAAATATAAGTATTTTTTTAAATTGTTGCATACTTTCCCTAAAAACTGTACGAACGTTTATAAAACTTTAGAGGGGTGTATTTATTTTCAAAGTAAAAAGTAAATTTAAATAATGAAATTTTTATGTCAAAATTCAATTTTAAATTTAAGTTTTTCTAGATTTTTATAACTTTAAAGCATTTTACATATAAGTATTTTACACATTTATTAAAAAGAATATTTATACTTAACTCTCTAAAATTCGCATGGAAACTCAATGAATATGTTTTTCTGTGAAATGTTTATTTGGCCCAACATCGTCACATATTTTCTATTCCATAATATGTTTTTTGCTTTACCCATTCGCCCGTGAAAAAAATATCCTTTATTCGCTCGTTCAGATTTTAATATTAATCAGAGTTGTTACCTTTAAAACGCAATACGTGCTATGATTATGTCTCTTTAGAAGTTCTTTCACCCTCTCCCATTTCATGCCATTTCCATTTCGCAAGTAAAAATAATTTGTTACAAATGTTTTATTTTTTGAACAGTTGTGAAGAAATTCACAAATATTACAACAAATGTTCCATAATTCAGTTACTATGGCGTTACAAATCAGAAGGTTTTTAGCCTCATTCAAGATTTTTTTCCCACTTAATTCTGTCTTTTGCACTGACTTATATCCTCTTGTACTTTCCATGTCCTCTTAAACCTGTTCCTTCCACTTTAACCATGGTCTTCTCAAATGTCTCCATCCAGTTTTCCCACGCGATCTTCAGGAGTGGGTTTTCTCTCCCTTCTTAGTGCGCATTACTACCCCCTCAGACTTCTCAATTTGATACAAAAACATTAAGGTTGGTATAGATGTTTCTGATTTCACAGTTTTTCCTTACGAGGTTTGGTTTACTTGTATTTCTCTTGGCACTATTAATGTGTTGGCGAATTGTTATAATTTTGTATGTTATGCTCCTTCCGTTGTTGATAAAACACACTTTTTCCCAAAGTAATTTTTGGCTCTAGTGAAAATATTTAGACACATATATGCCAATGTGGCAGAACGCATATGGCCCATTTATGGTTCAGAGTCAGATGCCAAGCTGGCAAAATGTTGGCCAACAGCTGGCATGCACCCGGCACCATTGCTGGTCTTGGAAGTGGCACCACTTAACTAGCCGTTAAGGATGGGCATTTCGAGACGAAATTCCGAAATCTCTCGAGACTAGCGCAGTACCCACGTGTCTCGAGAGATCTCGAGAGCTCCGCCCATGTGCCTATCCTGCGGTGCGCGGCGTGTTCGGCGTAGCAAAGCGGAGTGTACGTTCATGCCGGGCAGTCAACCATTATCCTCTGCGACGCCTCACGTGTGTGTCAGCGAATGATTAAACCACTCATTTCTAGGCAGATTGCATTATTGATGGCACATAATCTGTGAGGGATACGCATTCTTTTCGGTGAGTACAGGTATGAGTAAAGGTACTGTCTTCACATCGTTACTGGTGGAGGCAACAGTCGCACAGTCGCGTCCAATTTCAATACTATAATTTTATTGTGTTGGTGGAGGAAATAATATCAGGCAACGAAACACAAAATTCGCTTACTGTTAGGCACTACGTCAATGACTATGGACATTGTACATTGTTCTTATACCGTAAGTGATAAATTTCAGACGATGTCATCAGCAAAACAGAATTTGTGGACTTGGGAATACGTTGAAGAAGTATCACACAGGAACATCTGCTCTGTTGTTTGTATGAAAGAATTAAAATACGAGAGTAAAAATCCTTCTGGCGTTATCCGGCACCTAAAAACACTCAACATTGCCGAGTTCTACCATGCCTCAGGCATTGCTACGCTGATCGTTCTTAGGACGTCACACACATAAGAGCATGGAGGAGTGAGTCTCGAGAAAATCCCGAGATTTTCGAGACCTGTGACGTCAGTCTCCAGAGTCTCGAGGGAGACCATTGCCCATCACTACTTGCCATATTCTGCCTATAAATGACCCATGTGTGGTGAACACAAATGGTCCCAGCATGGCCTATATGCTTACAACTGCAACGGCCTATCGATATACCACCTCACAGTCACCAGATTGTCAGCTGACGGGTATCCATATATCCACCATATTTTAAACACTGCCCCTTAAGATTTTTTTAGCATTATTCTCAACTTTTCTTTGTTTCTTTGTTTTTTAAATTTTGTTCACTGCACTATTAAACACATTANGGGGGGGGGGGGTTGAATCTCACGCCTCTTGCAGTGACAACCCAGCATGCTAAACATTACTCCAGTATGTACTCTTATGTACAGATGAACTATGTTAGACTAATACTCATCTAATATAAAGTACGATAACCAAAAACTTGCCTATAATGAAATTTTTCGTAGTATGTATGTCACCTGTATGCTATTCATATTTTGAAATGCAGTTTGCACATATGAATATTTTCGGGATATGAAACAACAAAAGCCCTTCAAGGTTAATTTTCTAAAGTTGGTTAAGTAACTTATTTTTAACTTCTCATTTTAAGTATATGCAGTCGTACGAGTAAAACATTACATCAATGAAGATATTCGATACCAGACACATAGACACAGATAATACTGTATTCACGGTATTTGGCCATAGTAATTTCCAATACTAGATATTTACATATGAACTACTCATCATATATTATACTGACGCAGCTACCTACAAGAGTGGGGGCCATAAATTCACCGGAAATGCACCATCGATGAGCCACTTCACAGCCATCAAAAGGCCTAAAAATAGCTACCCATGCTTTCACCAGTAATATGTATATGTAATGTGGGGCCAGTGCTGGACTGCAGTTGGTAAGCCATTTATGGGCCATTAGAAGTTCGCCTTCTCTCAACTATCAGTTTAATTTCCATCAACATTCCGTCAGTGTGCCATAAACGTCATGTAAAATGTCCTTGCACCAGCAGTTAACCATAGCAGGGACAGTTGCGCAGACCTGTAAGTTTTCTGGGCCAGCAGTAATCCAGCAATGCCACCAGTAAAACCACATTCGGCCGACTGTGTCTTGCTACGTGGGCGTGATTTCACTTTCATTTACAAATTTTATCTTATCATTTCCGAGTAAGTCTCTTGTACTGGTCTGTCTTGACACTTGCATGTTGGTTTTCTCGTGTTAATGAATATACCGAATTTATTGTCTTCTCTGTTGGTTTTTGTTGCAGCACTGCCGGTGTTAAGAATATTTTAGAAGTTAGAAAAATGATTGCAATACCTAGCAGTTAAAATTGTTTTTCAATTTGTGAGGTTGTCATCGCCAAAATGTCACGCTGATGTGACGAGGGGATCCAAACGGCGAACCGTTCGTAGGCATCACTCGGCACGACTCATTATCTTGAACATTAAATCGGCAATACAGGTGTTTTATATCCGACTCTAATCAACGGAGATTCATTTCCGTGAACAGCGGAAGCAGATACACATACGCAATATACGATTGTGGGGCTATATNTCTAATCAACGGAGATTCATTTCCGTGAACAGCGGAAGCAGATACACATACGCAATATACGATTGTGGGGCTATATTTTACAATTTTCAATAGTAAAACGAGAATTTTGAAAGCCTTGCTTAATATCGACTTGTATTTTCCATTGTCATGCACTTGATCACTTCATTCATGCGTCCGTCAAGTGAAACTTTAAAATTATTATAAAATTCAATATTTTGGAAACTTGCTCATTCTTATGCAAACATGCTTAAAACAGAAAGAAAAAGAAATAAAGTCAGTATTTACAAGTGTTTACCTAACTATTTTAATTCAAAGTAAATATATGGGACTACTTTACCTCCATCGTTATCAATATTACTGGGCGCTTGCCAACCAGTGTGCACGTTTAAATACAGCATATGCAGTTTGGGGCAGTGAAATTTTTCAAGGGCTGATTTTAAAAGTGCTCGTATTGTACCAGTGGTGCTGTATGATTTTAAATAATATATTTATTTAATAGCACAATAGTAAATAGCTTTATAAATGTCCATTATATAATATTTAAATAACAATAAATAATCAGTCATGCTTGATGTGACAAATATTACGTTCGTGACTAGCAAATATACTATTAAATAAAGTGCCCTTGAAACAACATATAAAATTAATAAACACTTGAACAACAACCAAATACCGCGGACACTGGTGTACAAAATTCTTAAGTTATTTCTTCTACATCCCGACACACCATAAAAGCCGCTTAGTACTGGAATGGATGGGAAGTCCTAATGAAACAGCACAACGAGCATTTCATCTAGAAACTGACCTAGATATTTTATTTAAAAACCAGAGGTAAATACATTTTTATGCAAGTAACAAAAAAAAATAATTAATTAAATTTTGTGATCAATTAAAATACTTACAATTTAATTAGTTTGAGAAATAAATGGACGTACCGAAAAGAGAACCTAGGGCCTTGAAGTGCACGTAACACATGCTAAAGAACCAAAATTGATACTTTCTCGTAACTTGGAAAACACTTCAAAGTTATTAATATTTAAAAAGTTCCTTTGTTCACAAAAGTCCCTTTGTCATGAAAAATAACTAGATATTTTTTCTCTATTATTTGGATTATGTGGTCAACGATATGGTCCAGTCGATCAAATAAGAAAATACCAGTTCCTGTAGCACTTGGCTAAGACCGTCGCAGCAAAAGGCATCTCCAGGCAAGGCCAGAAAATTAAAGATTCTACTTGCTCTTGACAAGTAAATAAAATTGAAAGCAGGCATCCAAACTAAAAGTTGAACTTGTATATGACTGTCTAGTTTGATATGAATAGGACTCAAACCCATCTTGGAAGGTAGAGAAGAAACTTTTGTAGAGTTACATGTTCACAACTAACAAGTAGCTAATTTCTGGATTTCCATCTACATATTACACTTTTCTACAACTACATGATGTGAAATGAAAATAAAAATCAAGGAAGATACTTTTCTGCAAAAATCTCCTGGCACACGTGAGCACACGCCGAACTCGTCATGGTGGCTTCAAGTCATTGAAAAATCGTGCGAAAAAGCGGTTACCATGGTGCGTTATGCCGGGTAAAAAGTTACAAAATCTAGTTTCTCCATCACTTATAGAGTGCGCTAGGGGCATCAAAACGGCACACAACCGTAACAAAAATGTCCTGCAACTAGAAACACACACGTTGCATTTCTGCCAACAGACGCGGACAAAGTACAGCGATGGCGTCTGGCGCCCCGGGCGAAATGCAAACATTGCAAGGCACATCCGGTGAAATAGAAACTGCTGCGAGCTACCGTCTGGCCTCCAGCCAGGCTGGGTAGCGAAGTTACGTCTGTGCTAACTTCCAACACGTGAATATCTGACTGAAATTAATTGTTAAATATTATGGTTGACCTAAAATTGGAATTAAATCACAAACATTACCAAGCTAGTGAGGCAATTAATAAGATAAAAAAACCATAATGTACGAAGTTAAATAAAATTTTGAAAATAATAATAACGCTCCTGAAAATTTCCGGATACATTTGCAGTGGCACCATATAACCGTGGACAGCATAAATTAAATGTTCAGAGTGTTAACATACATTATAATCTAGACTGAGTAAGAAGAAAGAATACACTAATGTTTGCGCCACCCTCTCAATAAACCTTTATGACAACGAGCGGGGCAAATTATAAGGCACTGACAAAATAATATCTTTATTGCTTGCGAATAGGCCTTGTTTACGTTTCACGTTACAACCACCAGCCGCTCGAACATGGTTGTTAAAAACGCCCGGAATGATGCTTGAAATAGTTTAGTTTCCAGTATATAGAGGAGAGAGTAAATATAGGAGAAATATAAGTAGGAAGAATCGGGTAAAGCTATAGAACAACAAGTTTTGATACTGTGTTTGTTCACCTTCCCCCCCTTCCACAACTCCCCGCATCATAGGAAGCAGGAGGGTGGGGTAGCAGACACACAGTTACCCCTTTGGGAGTAGGAATGAGCGATGTTTTCAATTTGTTACGGTTCGCAGCCGCTTTCCAGGGGGGCTAAGAGGAGTACCTTTTTTTTATCACGGGTTCGAGGGCGGGAGGCGAGGGGGCAGGCAGTATGTTCTGGGTAGTGAACCCGTAACCAGACAGTATGTTTTGAGCAAAAAAAAAAGAAACAACGCCAGCAACGAAGTAGCTGTACAGGCAGGATGGGCTGTCGCATGGCCGCGTCTGCAGCCGACCGTATAAGGCAGGGAAGACGACCAACTATTTTATTTAAATGTATTGATATTTTAAAGTTGAGTTTTAAATTATAAAAAAAAAATATATTTTTAAACAGTGCCACACCTGTCGATAGGAAAGAACCCCAGACCTCTTTAGCACTCTACATAGTGGTAATCAATACAAGGTTGGGTTAGAGTACCTGGTAACCCAAGAGAATGTGTAAAGTTTAATGATGTTAATTTAAGTTAATTCATTTCAATGAAATCCGTTCTCAATATACCTACCAAGATAAGCGGAAATTTCAGTACTCACAAATCTTCGAAAGGAACAATACTGCTTAGCTTGGAATAAATATTTCGGGATTCGATTCAGTTGCAGTATTCTTGGATTCTTGTCAGGAGATATGAGTGTTTAAATGTGCTGTAGTTAGAACGCAGATACGATTTATTATGTATAATCATCAAGAACATTAAATGCGTTCACGATGTTTCACTTTAACGAAAAACTATGAGAAGTAATTCTCATAGAAAACTTAGTGAAGGGTAATATAACTGCACTGATTTTAAAATTATAATTCCCGAAGGATATGTGTTATTGAGGTCTTGACTCTTATGTCTCCTATGTTTGTATGCCCTCTTCAAATGCACTTGAAATTGCTCATCAAATGCACGAAAATCAAAACTGAAAATTCACTACATGAGAAAACGATATTTTCAAAAATTTTCAAACGAAAAATACTTGTTTTCAGAAATTTATAATACATCTGTTATCATTTTATCTATAGCTACCAAATGATGTACCTACTCAGTGCCTAATCCTACTAGAAGTTTTTGAAGAGGTACATTTTTTTCTACCGTTTTTGGATATAGCTCTGCTCTCTTGTACCAAAATCAGCCGTGTACCATAGATACAAGAAACTGTGAAACATATGTCTCCGAATTTGGAACGAAATTAATGTAGTGGAGTTGAATACACAGGAACATTTCTTCATTGCTTAGACGTTTCCTCCAGAGCAGTCCCTTTCCACTATTACACCGCAACTTTTTAGGTTTATAAACGTCGTGCTTACTGTTTTTAATATTACTACGCCATCACGGCTCAAAAGTTTTTAATTGAAGAATGGGTGGAAGTGGTATTTGGTATATGCGAAGTAAGGGAATTGCAGGAAGTTGTGCTTGGATAGCTCCGGATATAGAAAGACAGTTATAACCTTTTGCAGAAAATGCTTTATTAATGGCACGAAGTGACGTACTAGCTTTGACTATTTAATTACNTAGTGGTAATCAATACAAGGTTGGGTTAGAGTACCTGGTAACCCAAGAGAATGTGTAAAGTTTAATGATGTTAATTTAAGTTAATTCATTTCAATGAAATCCGTTCTCAATATACCTACCAAGATAAGCGGAAATTTCAGTACTCACAAATCTTCGAAAGGAACAATACTGCTTAGCTTGGAATAAATATTTCGGGATTCGATTCAGTTGCAGTATTCTTGGATTCTTGTCAGGAGATATGAGTGTTTAAATGTGCTGTAGTTAGAACGCAGATACGATTTATTATGTATAATCATCAAGNTCTTGTCAGGAGATATGAGTGTTTAAATGTGCTGTAGTTAGAACGCAGATACGATTTATTATGTATAATCATCAAGTACATTAAATGCGTTCACAATGTTTCACTTTAACGAAAAACTATGAAAAGTAATTCTCATAGAAAACTTAGTGAAGGGTAATATAACTGCACTGATTTTAAAATTATAATTCCCGAAGGATATGTGTTATTGAGGTCTTGACTCTTATGTCTCCTATGTTTGTATGCCCTCTTCAAATGCACTTGAAATTGCTCATCAAATGCACGAAAATCAAAACTGAAAATTCACTACATGAGAAAACGATATTTTCAAAAATTTTCAAACGAAAAATACTTGTTTTCAGAAATTTATAATACATCTGTTATCATTTTATCTATAGCTACCAAATGATGTACCTACTCAGTGCCTAATCCTACTAGAAGTTTTTGAAGAGGTACATTTTTTTCTACCGTTTTTGGATATAGCTCTGCTCTCTTGTACCAAAATCAGCCGTGTACCATAGATACAAGAAACTGTGAAACATATGTCTCCGAATTTGGAACGAAATTAATGTAGTGGAGTTGAATACACAGGAACATTTCTTCATTGCTTAGACGTCTCCTCCAGATCAGTCCCTTTCCACTATAACACTGCAACTTTTTAGGTTTATAAACGTCGTGCTTACTGTTTTTAATATTACTACGCCATCACGGTTCAAAAGTTTTTAATTGAAGAATGGGTGGAAGTGGTATTTGGTATATGCAAAGTAAGGGAATTGCAGAAATTTGTGCTTGGATAGCTCCGGATATAGAACGACAGTTATAACCTTTTGCAGAAAATGCTTTATTAATGGCACGAAGTGACGTACTAGCTTTGACTATTTAATTACAAAAATAACTGACAGACGTCGTGCCCTACTTTCATCTTTAACATGTGCACGTACGTCCCTTACAATGGTGTGTATAACAGCTGTAACAAATTTAAATTTGATTTAAAATTTTCGTTATCTTGAATGCGAGAATGATGTTGACTTATTAATTATTTTTCATAGATTGCCAAATAAAATACTAGATTTGTTAAACTGATAGAATGGAAATGTTGTATTGTTAATAATTCTTCATAACGTTTATTCTGTACTTCATTTATGTTGAAGGGCTGTTGTCCAATTATTATGGGAAATAAAGCACGACAAATAGCTGAACAATTCTCAGTTTAAATTTGTTACTCTAAGGCATGTTAAAAGTCAAACATAAATTTGAGCACTACGTGATATTACTGCATTTATCACAGAACACTTAAATATTTGTCAGAATTATGAAGGAGTTACTTATATTGAAGCAGCAAAATACTCGTATTTAATATTCTCTACTTCAACAAAAACTAGTTATCTTGAAACTGTGCAACTTNACTAGTTATCTTGAAACTCTGCAACTTGAGCAGTTATAAGTTGACCTAACCAAGAGAAGTAAATTTTAAACATCACGCGCAAATAATTCGTAATAGACAGAACTTTTCTATAGGAATGTGTTTTCGACGTTTCTCATAATGCCCTTACAAACTTGGTTTATTAAAATTGTGTAACTTTTAGTGCAAACATGTATTTTTAAGCAGTTATTCGTAAAAATTTCCATTTCATATTTTTACGTGTTACATAAAAAAAAGACCAAATTAAAATATAATTTTAAAAAAAGTAAGGAAAAACAGATTTTTTGTTGATTGACACCTGTAACATTCTGATGAGAAGATGAAATATTAAATTGCAAGGTGTAACCGATTTTAAGTGTATATATAAATATATATATTATTAAGGGATATACACACTATGCAGATCACACATACAGTATTAATAAATAACGGTTTCTTAACGTGTAGTGAGTGATATTTTCAAATAACATGGTTCAAAGGGCACTATTGTTCAGCGGTATTTTCAAAGAAGTTGTGGTGACGAGAAATTGTGGTGAGATGTAGTTGGTGAAGTTAACCATTGGGAAGTTTAATTCATTTGTATTAGCAACAAAGGTGTATATGTAGGTGGGAGGTCGCATTCTCGGCGCCGACTTCTGAGGATAAAGTTTAATGGAAAGGTTTGATGGGTTAAAGATCGTATAGTTCCATACTTTCCTGTTCTGAAAGAGGTGTGTCATTTATTCACTGAAGCTGGGCCAGTACTTATGGGGGATTCTGGGATTGATTCTTAGGTAGCATGGTTAGGTTAAAAACGGCAAAGAATTAAAACCGGTAATAAATAATTATTGAGAGCATAGTCTAATAATAAAGTAGACCTTCTCCGCATGTACTCAGCATTGACCTAACCCAAAACAAAGAAATGTCAAAGTCACATTATCAGCAATGATGGACGTGTGTGTTTATATCTTAATTTTAAAAAGACAAGCATTTATAAATAAATATTAAAATACTTTTACCAATTAGAATTTAATATAATTGCATTAAAAACTGCTTAGGAGAATTATAAAAACATCGCAAAGCACGTGTTTACTAAACAGTGTTCTAATCTCAAATCCTATCCACGTAACAAACGGAGGTCTAACATTATTATTTGAATCTTAAGAGTACCTATTATAATTAACGTAAACTCTTTTATCCGAAAGTGATCAAGGTTTTTGTAAGTCGATCGCACCTAACTAATATCGTAGTTTACTTATATTTTTGTTCGCGATTTTATAGGATATGTTTATACTATACACATAATGAATATATACATTTATAAATATAAATATTTGTAATCGTATCATCAAGATCTTTCTTTTGATATTAAGATAGACGGGTTTAAAAAAAAATTACACATACGAAGAATATGGCAGCTGACGGCGGCCATATTTGTTTTCCTAGTACTTCATAAATCCTATATCACTACAAGGAATCAGACGAATGTAACAACACCTCATTTATTAATATCCATTTAGCCGTTTGAATGCTACGAGAGAATAAAGAATACGCATACATACATACTTACATACATAGATACGCGCGATAAAAATAACCCTGCCTTTGCTCGCGCAATCGAGTAAAAACGGCTCCAACCAGCAAACAGTCCGGAGTTAGTTGCACTGTTTCTATGGATCCAAAAATTTTCACGTATTGTGTTTTCTGTAAGAGGACATGTTTATTTCAGTATGGTTGCTAATATAAGGATAATTATATTTCAACTACACTGTAGTCCAAAAAATTGAGCAGTACTACTGAAACAAGGGGATACTATACATAATCAACAATTAAGAGAATGTACAAGTTACATAATATAATTAATAATTTTTTTAAAAATACATATAAAAAAACTATTTATTGGTAGCATTTTTTATATGGTGAGCAAATACACACCTGTAACTGCGTGCTATTTTATTTTGCTAAACAGCAGTTACGGACGCAAGTAGAAAAAAAATGTATACTGAAAAAAAAAATTCACAAAGGCATGTAGTTTTGAAGTTATATTTATTTTCTAATTCTTGCTGTTTTCAGCTATTAGAAGAGTGTTAATTAATTGAGACGGCTATTGAATGTCATCAAGCGTAAAATATATATTTTACAGACCACCGCGTTTTCATTTAAACGAATATATACGGTGTTTGGTGTATTGTAATCGCGTGTCCGCCATATTGACTGGTAATGTAATGAATACGGGGTACATTCAGCCACAGGAAGCATGGAGTCAAAGTTCGATGGCCGTCACGTGACGATGTAACGTTAAGCGTTCGTCAATTAAGTTTGTCCGGGATTAGTCCCTAGGCCATTGTTGGCTCGTTTCCCGATTCTGATGTCGACGACACGTTAGGTTTTCCAAGAATATACAAAAATCTAATTGTTAAGCGTTTCAAAAAACAATTTTTTGTTTGAAATTTACAAGTGTCAGTACAATGCTGGTCATATCTCAGAGCAGATAACCACATGTTTGTCTTTCATGTTATTGTCAACAGCGGTTTAATGCGACTTCAGAATAAAGTCAAAATAACGAATGGTGTCCACTAACATGTTAAGGGCTTCCCTTATTAGATATCATGTTCTGCTGTGTACATTACAAGTCATGAAATCCAGTTCATGTGCAACTTACAATATATATAGACCACTGTGCCTGAAAGAGTTGAACCATAGCTCACTATCAAAGCCTATAATCTGCAAAACACTTCTGTGTGCCACACTAACCAGTATTGCAGTTAGAATCATAATATATTTTGCAGCTAACGTATACATTATTGCCTACCAAAACAATAAATTTAATGATAACCACAAGAGTCCTTTTGTGGTTGCCACTAAATATTGAAAAAAAAAACAAAGAAAATTGTGATGCTAACACATAATATATTCTGATGTCCATACCCACAAAGCTAATTTTTTATGGGCCACCAACAAAATTATTTTGGTCACCACAAAACTTACAAGATTGTCGATAAAGGTCAAGGTTGTCCAAGATGGCGGACGATACATAGATCCTCAGCCCCCAGCCTTTGCCCTGGAACCTACTTAATCCGTCTACTACCTTTCTGTTCAGTGTACTGTCGCGTATGACGAGGATACGATCTTCCAATACTATCCAGAAAAAGAGCCAATATGTGCACTGGGAAATTTGTACGTCACTGAACATGCAAAAATATAAGGGATAGATAAAAGCAAGTCGATAGTGAGAGCAAAGCTTATAGTTTCCGGGACCACGGTGGCTGAGTGGTTAGACTGTTCGCCTCCCACCAAGGTGAACCGGTTCACTCCGAATTTTCGCAAGTGGGAATCGTGCCGGAAGATATCGCTGGTCAGCGGGTTTTCTCGGGGATCTCTCCTTTCCCTCGTCCTTTCATTCCGGCACTACTCCATACTAGCTTCACTCTCATCGGCTCTCAAGACGTTGATGTTAAAAGCCGCCTAAATTTCTTCACTCACATTTACAGTATTCTTTGATATCATTGGCATGGTGGTGATAGAGTAGGTGACACCTGTTTAGTAATGAATCACGGTGTTACCTCGAGGTTCTGGCAAAGCTGGGAGAATTAAGGCTGAAGGAGAGACCCGAGTTGTGATAGAGAGAAAATATTTGGGTGGGTATTAACATCGAGATCTTGTTATAGTATTCACACTTTTTGAATCACCCATGTATGACGAGTTTTTTATTTATTTCCTAAATATGCCATGTATTACAAGCATTTTATACCTCTTAGCATGAAAGTATCTTATTTTTCCGTTAAATAGTGGTTTTACCTGTGTGTTTTATTTACAAAATATAATATTTCATTTATAATAAATATTATTAAAACAGTGAGAAAAGTTGTGTGTTGGTGGTACCTAGTAAGAAATAGTTCTCATGCAAAATATCATTACAACTGAGTGCGCACGAATTCGGTGCGTTGTCCTGTGATGTAGTTTTATATACATAGTTAAGCTTAGTTTTCACAAAGCGGAGGAATATCCCGGAAGTCGAATTGTCGCAGGGCTTTAGAAAAGTGTGAAGTAACCCTGAATGGACTATAGCCGAGAGTTGTGGACGAAAAAGCCGTGGATGCTCCATCTGGACAATGCTCCTGCTCACACTGTTTTGTTCCTAAGCGTTACTTGGCCGATAAGAATAACTCTAGTGCTGGTTCACCCACATTACTCGCTAGATGTATCTTCGTGAGATTTTTCTCCTGATTCTTTGGGTAAAATTTGCACTGAAATGAATCCATTTTCAGAATTTGGGCGTGGTAAAGGAGAACACAGCAGCGCTACTGAGAGAATTGACGCATGATAACCTGCAGCATTGTTTACAAAATACCAAAATTCCCATTTATCATTGCATGAATAGGGGAGGGGAGTATACAGAATCAGACAATTTTATGTTGCAATATTGCTATACTAAACCATACTTTTGCCATCACTTACGCTATTTAAGAGCCACAAATCTCATGTTGTACGGGAATCATCCAACCAGTACATCGAATGGCCAGTGAATGGTAGATTATTGGAAAATTACAGGCCAGTATGATTTTAATTAGCTGTGGTGCTAGGAATGGGGAAACAGTAGCATAAAGAATCCATATGTTCATTATCCGTTATTATCACTATCGAGCTTTGGCGTAGTGTTTGGCGTAGCGTTTGGCGTAGACGCCGAAATGCCTCGCACTCCCTCGGAACAAATACAAATACCTTGAAAATCCATATTATTAAACTACAAGAATTACTTCATATTATTTTCTTGGTATCATACGGTCGGAATAAGATCAAAAGTGCTTTTAGGCTGTTCGCTCATAATTTTGCACTTTTTAAAACCCTGCTCAGGGTCTNCATTATCCGTTATTATCACTATCGAGCTTTGGCGTAGTGTTTGGCGTAGCGTTTGGCGTAGACGCCGAAATGCCTCACACTCCCTCGGAACAAATACAAATACCTTGAAAATCCATATTATTAAACTACAAGAATTACTTCATATTATTTTCTTGGTATCATACTGTCGGAATAAGATCAAAAGTGCTTTTAGGCTGTTCGCTCATAATTTTGCACTTTTTAAAACCCTGCTCAGGGTCTACTTTTATTTTTTATCCTGTATCCTTCCTTCATACGTAAAAACAATGTTGAATGAGTGATCACTTTATTCCTACGCCATTCGAGTTAAATAATGGTGGAATTGTCCGGGATGTAAATGTGTTCTACTAACATGGAAATTCGTTCTATAACATGTAAAACGCAAGGAATTTTACTGGCCAAAAAATTCAAACATTACACTAGCAACACAACGTCAAATTAGTTCGCTGCGAGCTTAAGTGGGACGTGCCAGTGCGTTCGGTAGTAAATATGTAGGTCCTACTTAAAGCCCGTGTCACACTGTAAATGTTTTGTATTAAACTGCCTCCAGTAAGTCTGGTCACAAAAGCTGGACAGTTATGACGTCATAGAAACGTCATAAACGCCGCCATATTTGTCTGAGAGAGTTGGATGGCTTCAGTTTCAATCAAAAATTTGAAGATTGGACCCGTTATAAAATTTCTTTGATGTTTGACGGTTTCAGCCAATCCGAATCGCGCACAACAGAAATGGACGTCAAGAAACTTTAAAATGACTAACAATAGCTGGAAACGAACTAGGTTATGAAGATAATTAAATTATATAGAAGCTGTCTGGGCATGAATGCCATTTTAAGTGAATATTGCACGTGATATTACGAACTCAAAGGCATTAAATTTAATTTTGCAGGAAACACGTCTGATAAATAAAATTTGAAGTTAGAATATAAGTGAAAATAAATTACAACATTCCATTTATTTCTTCCTGTAATGAACTGCATTGAGAAACCAAAGCAATATTTCACAGAACAAATAAATTTAAATAATAATACTAATTTGGTTCTCTCAGTAAATAAATTTGACAGTATTTTAGGTTTTCAAACACATTCAAGATTATTTGATAAAATTTATTGCAATGAAAAATTTTTGGCCGTATTTTGTTTTCAAATTTTATTGTCAATTATAGTTGAAGGTAATTATTGTTACAGTGTGACAGGGGATTAAGACCATGATTTTTTTGAAGATTGATTTTGAAAGTCCTTACTTTACTGTGAACAACTTTTAGCCAATAATTGTTTAAGTGTTTAATTGTTAACAATCTCCTTTGGAAGAACACGTATAGAACTCCATTTAACGTACTGCGACAAATAGCGGTGGCATTGGCTATTCTCATGGTGACGAATATTACGCTGTGACACTATCATAAATAGCGAGATAATATGAAAATTTACAACAAAGGTAGCAAGAAACTTGTTTGTCTAACAGTTTCCTAGCTGTAACATAAGAAGGGGCTTTACTAGTTAACTTTAAAAATTATAGGCAAAAAAAAAGTTAGCGTTTTTTCCCGCCTTTTCCAGGACCCAAATTTCCAAAAGTAAGATCGGAATTACGAGACCTTGCCAAATTGCTGAAGTTGATAGTAAAATTGTGGTTATTCTTTTTTGGCTGTGAATTATTACTTAGGAAGCAGGACCATAGGGAAGGAACCGGTACGCCGAGATGCGTTCATAAGCTGAAACGGAATGTAAATTTTAGACTGTAATGCNCATTATCCGTTATTATCACTATCGAGCTTTGGCGTAGTGTTTGGCGTAGCGTTTGGCGTAGACGCCGAAATGCCTCGCACTCCCTCGGAACAAATACAAATACCTTGAAAATCCATATTATTAAACTACAAGAATTACTTCATATTATTTTCTTGGTATCATACGGTCGGAATAAGATCAAAAGTGCTTTTAGGCTGTTCGCTCATAATTTTGCACTTTTTAAAACCCTGCTCAGGGTCTACTTTTATTTTTTATCCTGTATCCTTCCTTCATACGTAAAAACAATGTTGAATGAGTGATCACTTTATTCCTACGCCATTCGAGTTAAATAATGGTGGAATTGTCCGGGATGTAAATGTGTTCTACTAACATGGAAATTCGTTCTATAACATGTAAAACGCAAGGAATGCTAATTTTACTGGCCAAAAAATTCAAACATTACACTCGCAACACAACGTCAAATTAGTTCGCTGCGAGCTTAAGTGGGACGTGCCAGTGCGTTCGGTAGTAAATATGTAGGTCCTACTTAAAGCCCGTGTCACACTGTAAATGTTTTGTATTAAACTGCCTCCGGTAAGTCTGGTCACAAAAGCTTGACAGTTATGACGTCATAGAAACGTCATAAACGCCGCCATATTTGTCTGAGAGAGTTGGGTGGCTTCAGTTTCAATAAAAAATTTGAAGATTGGACCCGTTATAAATTTCTTTGATGTTTGACGGTCTCAGCCAATCCGAATCGCGCACAACAAAAATGGACGTCAAGAAACTTTCAAATGACTAACAATTGCTGGAAACGAAGTAGGTTATGAAGATAATTAAATTATATAGAAGCTGTCTGGGCATGAATGCCATTTTAAGTGAATATTGCACGTGATATTACGAACTCAAAGACATTAAATTTCATTTTGCTGGAAACACGTCTGATAAATAAAATTTGAATTTATAATATAAGTGAAAATAAATTACAACATTCCATATATTTCTTCCAGTAATGAACTGCATTGAGAAACCAAAGCAATATTTCACAGGAGAATTAAATTTAAGTAATAATACTAATTTGGTTCTCTCAGTAAATAAATTTGACAGTATGTTAGGTTTTGAAACACATTCAAGATTATTTGATAAAATTTGGTGCAATGAAAATTTTTTGGCCATATTTTGTTTTAAAATTTTATTGTCAATTATAGTTGAAGGTAATTATTGTTACAGTGTGACAGGGGATTAAGACCATGATTTTTTTCAAGATTGATTTTGAAAGTCCTTACTTTACTGTGAACAACTTCTAGCCAATAATTGTTTAAGTGTTTAATTGTTAACAATCTCCTTTGGAAGCACACGTATGGAACTCCATACTTACTGCGACAAATAGCGGTGGCATTGGCTATTCTCATGGCGACGAATATTACGCTGTGACATTATCATAAACAGCGAGATAATATGAAAATTTACAACAAAGGTAGCAAGAAACTTGTTTGTCTAACAGTTTCCTAGCTGTAACATAAGAAGGGGCTTTACTAGTTAACTTTAAAAATTATAGGCAAAAAAAAAGTTAGCGTTTTTTCCCGCCTTTTCCAGGACCCAAATTTCCAAAAGTAAGATCGGAATTACGAGACCTTGCCAAATTGCTGAAGTTGATAGTAAAATTGTGGTTATTCTTTTTTGGCTGTGAATTATTACTTAGGAAGCATGACCATAGGGAAGGAACCGGTACGCCGAGATGCGTTCATAAGCTGAAACGGAATGTAAATTTTAGACTGTAATGCAAACGGTCCCTAAGAACATACAACTTCCTTCAGCCTGTTCATCCCTGCGGTTTAAGGAGACAAAGCCGTTTGGAAACGAGGAGAAAGTGGAAGGATAGGAATATGGTTAGAAATGAGTTTCATTTTCGTTACTCCCGTCCTGCAGGTTCGAAACTTTTTGAACCAATAGTATGCATTATTCATTAATGAATATGAAGTAAAGGGCCAAGAATCTTGCTCACTTGAATAGCTAAAAAATATTTGAAGAAATTTCTGTGACAATGGAAAATATGTTTGAAATACAAGTGCTTCGTTTGTTCTCATTTATAGCTAATTTGAAATCAGCTTTATTTTTCATGTTTGTAATTTTCCCCAAATAAAGACAAATAGTAAGTTGATGAAATAATTTTTTTTTAACCTTAGGGGATATGCTTTGCACTTCTGACATTATCGTACTTTGGCTACTAATATGTAAAATGTAGATTTTGGTTCTGATATCTCTCGGTTGACTTATATTTCATGGATTTATGCAGTGAACCAAGAATTACGACATATATATGAACTGTTTTTTTTTGTTGATTCGATGTCTTTGTGTATTTTCCTGGCAAAGTTCTCCGGAGAGCAATAAATTGAAAGAATGGTTCTATCAATGAACATCGAGATTTAAAAATATAGTACTTAAACATCTCTCTTCACAAATTTTCTCACGAGTAAAAGAGGCTGATCTCGGGCGCTGAAGTCTTGCCGACTGAAGTATGTTTAAGATTTTCATTACTACAATACACCGACATTGTCAGTTTTCGAGGATTTGGTTTTCTCAAACGTTTAGTATTACACAAAATTTTTGAACCTCTGAAAATACGAAAAGTTTATTTCCGGTTTCACACGTTTTGTGAGTGCGATGGTTTGAGAATGTAAGTAAGTGACATGATTCAGACAATAACTTATCCGTTGTAATTCCACGTATATGTTGATGTGCCAGCTCAGATTACTTGCATTACGAGAATTATTTTATTAAAATAAAATGTAGGGTCCATGCCCCAAACATAGGCCGCACAGACAAAACATTTTGCATATTTTGCTGGAAAAATCATATTTTATGTTCTAAGACATTCTTACCTCACGTGAACTGAGATGATGTGAAATTTGTGTTAAACAGTCTATGCCACATTATCTTCGTGGCCTTCGGAATGGAACTACTGTCACGTATCTAGGACAAGCTTTCGGAAACGCGCAAACACGAATGCAATTGAAACAAATAATTTTCGAAGTGATGCACTGAAGTAACATAACTATTTGAAGTGAGTGCTTGTGATCTTTTAGAATCTAATACTTCAAAAACATTCTCTTTAATTTTATTTTGACTTTAAATATTGGCATTTAATTTATAAACATTAAACACATTGCTTAGCTTAATATACGAGGGTTGCTTTTAAAATATCTATATCTAACTGACAACTTCGTGAATGAAAGTCATATAGAGTGAAAAACCTCAGAAAAGAGGGAAAAAAATATTTTTTTTTTCATTTAGCGCCTAGAACTAGATAAAGCAGTAATCACTGGGTTATAAATTTAACCGCTTTAGAATTAGTTCTGTGGGCTTTATCTTCTATCATTATCTCTGGCGAAGTGAGCGAATCCATTGCAATAATAAAATGGATCTTTATGAAGTTTCGGAATTCGACTCGGCGTATGTGGTCCACTGTTGCAACTTTTACAACTACAGGGATATTTTTGCTAGTCATCATTTATTTGCAACTGATATATATTGCAGTGACCTAGTCTTGATTCAATTTCCATCTGCAGCCATTCCAGAAATTTCTATTCCCAGATATCACGTAATCCGGACAACAAAAATGTTTCAACCCATTCGTCATTGACGATCAACACCAATTTGCAAAATTTGGGCTGTAACTAAGGTTTTGTTTGTATAGTAATCAATGGACTTATTTTATCAATACAGTGGCAACAAGAAAATGCAACACTCCTACATGTATTTTTAAACTTACATAGCGAAATCCTTAAGTAATGTTATCCCAAGCCTCCTGAGTGGGTGTTGTTGAATGCAGGCGAATTTCTTTATGGGATCAACCAAAATGGTTACACTACTTCTTGTCTTTACATCTTTCTTTTCGACGAATTGCTACCGTAACCCAGTCTCATATTCATCATTATTGAGGTACTTCCGTAGAGTAAACATCTATTTGTCCAAATTTTCAATGATCTTAAAATTGTTGCTTGAAAGTAGCTGATAAACAGATATTCGAAAGCAGACATTTAAATTTTATGAAAGAAAATTTAAACGAGTAATGCAATATCGCGTACGCTGCTAAAACACGTTTTATTTGTAATAGTGAAAACACCTAAAATGGTGAGTACGACGTATTTTAGTATATTCCTACGAATGCTTCAAGAAGAGAGCGACGAATTTCATGTAAGCTTTAACTTAATTCCAAAATATAACCACTGTGAAGAGCATGTAAAATAAACAAGATGTTAACGATATAACTAATCAGCTTAATTTTATTTACATGGATGCAAATAATTTTGATGAAATTCTGAACAAGTTAAATGATAGGTGTTTCTTGACGGTTCGTTGGTAGCAATATCGTTAGAGATGCAACCAGAAACAAATGCAATAACTACTGTTGAGTTGGATTTGGAAAGGGCTGACGCCTCCGGCGTCCCTATATTTTATTCGTCAGAACACACGCTCTGGCGAAGCTCGCAGGCAGACGACCGACAATAAAAATTAAGGGTTAGCGGACATGCAGGAAGAGTGATGCCAGGAGGGCGCGACACGCCTCGCAGCTACAAAGGCGTGCTACCAAAGGTTTCTGCACGTGCAACTGTTCCTGCACGTGCAGACGACATNAGCTACAAAGGCGTGCTACCAAAGGTTTCTGCACGTGCAACTGTTCCTGCACGTGCAGACGACATCCGGAGACAACTGAAGGCACCAGGGCGTGGACACAGCTGCATTTTGCAGCTGCCCAAGGGACACCGAGATCCCACCACCAGCTGCGCCTGTCCCGGGCTTGTACCGCAATAAACCATGAGAGCTTTTAGCGGACGTGCGTGCAGAACGGGACAATAAACTTCCAGGCCAGAACCAAGGGACGACGCCAGGCCGGCTGCGGACCACACGAGCAGCGGCCACGTGTTTTATGACCCGGAGGGTCGACAAGCACTCCGGACACGTGCAGAGATGGGGCAAGTTGAATATGGTGATGGACGCTACAAAACCACACGAAGGGGGGAGCAACAGGGCAGTCAGTGGAGAGACGTCGAATCAGTCAGTCGCGGATCGAGCAGTCAGTCAGTCAGCCGGAGTCAGTCGAGGATCGAGAATGCATCACGACGTCGACCTCAGTCGGAGGCCGTCAAGCGGGACGTGCGGCGGGAAGCATCCGAGAAAAGTCAGTCAGACTTCGTCAAACGCAGAGTCCTGCGTTGGACCCGGGAAGAAGGAACTTCGAAGCCAGGCGCCGAGACGCCCACCAAGTTCGAGAGCAGTTCCAAGCCGCCAGCCGAGGGAATTCAGCGCTGCAGTGTCAGATAAGTAGTTCTACACCAAGTGCGAAGAATCTTCCCCTCCCCCCCACGACGCCAGTCGCGGCGTCAAACCATATGTAGCCTACATGGGAAAAGGGAGGGAGTTTGTCTCTTGAGTTCATGTACCAGTTAACCTGTTCAAGCAACAATAAAACTCGATTATGTGAACTCGCACATAAAGTGTAATTTATTAGTAAATTGGACCTAGAGACAACAGTGTCGACGTATTCCTACGCCCTATCACTGAGGGCTAGCATCAAGTGCTGGCTCCTCACGCCGCAGAGCAGATTCAATACCTACTTCCAAACTTCAGCATTTGGCAGGTATCAGGGCTTATTAACGTCCCCCGGTGATATGCCTGAAGGCGTATCAGGGGACGGCTAATAAACTAAGATATAACTTAACTTAAACTAACACCCGTGCCTTACTTAGGATTAGAACCCAGAAGCTCCCGCACCCTAGACTGGCGGCGCACCAACCGACTGCGCCACGGGAGGTCGGAAAGACTGTTAATACAATTACAAATACACACGTGCCATACATAGGACTTCAACATAGAACGTCTCGTACCGTACAACTACATTACAGACGTAGGATTCTGAGCATCTACATCAGTAATCGGTGTAAAGTTTCGGTAGACAGGGTTTAACAACTTCAATATTTACAGAGATGGCATTATTTGGAAAACAGGTGTGTGAGTCCCTTAAATTGTGTAAGTTTTCATGGCCTACTATAGCTCTACTTATGTGCAGAAATTTGTGGAAAAAGGATGACCTCTTCTTTCAACTCATGAAGGCGTGCCAACATGTTGCTCTTAGACAGCCAGCGCACTTCTGTGTGGAAAAGAAGTACTTTGTGATCTGAATCGAGATCTTCGCAAAGCAATGCAACTTTTCAAAGCGCTGCTCTTGATGTGGTTAACGACCTTTATTGCCGAGTCTAAGTTTGGCGTAAGTTTTGTTGCAATGTTTTTGAAGCCAAAGCTTGACGGTGAATAACACAATGTGTGCTAACCAACGTAGGATTCTTTTTCTTGAGTTTTTGACATGAACCTGATCTTGCACCTATTATTGCAGGGGCGCCATCTGTGCAGAGTCCAATATTTTTCGATGAATCCAGATATTGAAGCAAATATGTCATCAGTTTTAGTACCTGCTGTAAAATATTGGGAGTACAAAATTTCTTCTTCAATATGTTACTTGATGTATCGAACGTAGACTATTAACTGTGCACAGTTACTGATTCCGTAGATTCATCACAACTTATGGAAAAAAATGGTGATGATTTTACTTGTTTATTATTTGGCACTTTATGTCTGCAACAATTTCATCGATTCTACGCTTGACAGTGTTATTGAAAAGAGAAATCGATTTCATTTTTTGTTCTGATTCTTCTTCTAATATTATCTGCGTGGCCTTTAGTACACATGGCTTGATTAAGTCTTCTCCAATAGTGTGCAGTTATTTTTTGCTCCGCTATCAAAAACGATTTCTAATTAGGCTTTTAAATGCTGTGCCACGCCTTTGTAATAACTTCCTGACTTATCAACTCGCATGCACTTGAGTGTTTCTGATTTGGAAGAAAAAAACTCCTTTGTTTTGTTTATTATAGTAGGGTGTTGTTGACTCAAGTGTATTTCATGACGATTAGGCCTCATTACGTCATTACTCAAAACTTTCAAACATATTACACACTGAGGTTATTGTACTCCGTCTTTTTCATAGTAGGTAAATCCAAACTTAATATAGTCTTCAAAATACTTTCTCTTTTTTGCTGCCATGATTCTGCTACAACAAAAATATTGAAGATAATTTAAAAACTTTATAAAGTATGCACTCAAACTAACCAAATAAAAAAGTTACTTAAAACACGAAACATAGTTACAGTGGTATAAACTTAATTAAAAAAAAAAAAAAATTATTGATCACTTACTGAAATACGCTATTTAACCCTTTGAACGCCAAACGCCGCACATCAGAAGTGTACTCTCTACGCCAAGCCAATTATTTACTAATAAATACCTACAAAAATTAGTGATGGGGTATTACTAGATATCAATAAATCTCTATTACAGCTACTGTAATAGATTTTCCATGTATGAAGATGTTATACTATGAATACCTTATCAAAAAAATGTTGCCATAGAAGCATTCATGAAATTTAATAAATTAAATTACCAAATTAACAAACTATTTGACAGTCAAAAATTGATTAAAATTTTTTTTATCGAACAAAGCGCATCCCTAAAACGAGAATGACGTCACCACTTGTCGCCAGAGAGCGACAATGGCGTACGGTTTCGAAGAAAACATGGTTATTTTAGGGATATGATAAGGATCCAAAAATCATTAATATCGAAACTATTATATTAGTGAAACTCTTCTTCTCCACGGCAACTTCTAATTGCCCGTGCACAAAATATCCTTCAGGCCTGCATTATTCCATTTCAAAAGTCACTAAACTAGCAAAATATTTTTATAATGTAGGAAGGATTTAACATTTTGTTTTATTTTATTGTTTTTATTATGTATATTACTCGTATTCATAATAAAGTAATACTAATTTCTTAGCCCTTCGTCTGGCAGGATTTGATAACAATTTATTTGTCATGGTTCCTTGCCGCCATCTGGCTTTTGCCACTTGAAGGATTAGTAGACGTATTGAATGCAGTGGTTTTATTTTAATTTACACCATGTTCTTGTAAATTGTAGACGCTTAAATACCCTCATCACTAGTGTCGCTTCAAAGCGACAATGGCGTTTGGCGAACGTAATTTTTTACTTGTACTCGTCGCCTAAAACAAATTCAAATTTCTAAATCATACACCAAGAATCAAGCTTAAACTTCATTCAGTCAAATTAAGTGACATACAGAGAAGACGACAAAAAATGTAAAAAAAAAAAAATTAAAATCCTGTTACCGATTTTTTATATATCAGAGTGTAAATTAACCCATCTATTTGTCGCCTAAACTCGTCGTTGGCTTTTTAGTGGCCGATTACATTTGTCGCTTGTAACAGTCGTTGGCGTTCAAAGGATAAAAAAAAAACATGAAAAAATAGTGAAACATCTATGGCGATCTCTATTTTAATTAATAATTAATGAACAAGCGCCGCTTCCATTAGGTATACGACATAGCTCTCCCTTATTCTCTCTCCCCGAGTGCATATTTTTCGTATTTCTTTTTAGGAGCGGATACTACTTAGTAAGCTAACGTTTTGCTGCTGTTCCAAGTTTAAATTTGCGTTACGATACCCTGCATAACGTGTCGTGATGCGACCTTGAAATTCTATCCGAGGCGCACACAAAGAAGTTTCACTTCAACAATTTTAGTGTAGGTATAATACAACTCACCTTCAAACGACAAATCTTCAGGTTAAAATGATTAACTTCACGTCACTTCGTGGGCTTGCTTATATACTGTAATTGTTATAAATAGTGCGTGCGCAATGGCGTTCTATACCAGACTGATTGGGGGCAGGGCGGGGAAAGTNATCCGAGACGCCCCCAAAGAAGTTTCACTTCAAAAATTTTAGTGTAGGTATAATACAACTCACCTTCAACGACAAATCTTCAGGTTAAAATTATTAACTTCGCGACACTTTGCGGGCTTGCTTATCTACTGCAATTGTTATAAATCGTGCGTGCGCGATGGCGTTCTATACCAGATCGATCGAGGGCAGGGCGAGGACGTGGGTGACGGTGGGCGGCGCGCTGGCATGTTAAGACAATAATGGACTTGACGAGGCGTGAGGATAGTAAGGAAAGCAATCAAATGATTTTGGCGCTCCGCCCCCCCCCCCTTGATCTCACTACACCCCCCAAGGGAGGCGCGCCCCACCGGTTGGGAAGTACGGGTCTAAACGATATCAGTAAAAGTTTGGTTGAAAATTGTAAAATTATTAAATAGATACTTGTCAAAATATGTTGCACAATGAAAAGAAAAATTACTTACCCAATTAAATTATGTAAGTTTACATGGTCCACTGTTCTGTTGTCTAGTTTCGACGCTCATTATACCATGCGAGGCAACGTTAGGCATTTGCCTGTGTTAAGTGTGGCTCGGCCATGGAAACCAAGTTCCCGCACCTCGCGCCCACAGTCATGGAGTGAGTGAAGAGATTTGGGCGGCTCTTAACAGCGAGGTCTTGAGAGCCGCCGAGGGCGATTGAGGTACGGAGCAGCGATGGAATGAAAAGGCGGGGGAAACCGGAGATCCCCGAGAAAACCAGCCAACCAGGGCATAGTCCGGCACGATTTCCACATGTGAAAATCCGGGAGTGACCCACCCGGGGATTTAACCCGGTTCGCCTTGATGGAAGTCGAGCATACTAACCGCTCGGCCACCGCGGCCCCTGGTGCTTGGAGTATATGCTATGTAGGCTGGAATTCCTGCGTGATGGCGGCGATGGATGATTGACGATTACGCTGTACAACCCTATTCATCACCCTACGGTCTCTCTTCTACATGGGAGGTCGGCCTATACGCTTTTGGGTTGCACACGTCATTTCACGTTTCCACTTCACTATAACATCGTAAACAGTGTACACAAGTAGAATCCGACCACCTGACCATTCTGAATGTCTATATGAATTCCTTAGACCGTCCCATTCCGATGTCTTGCACTGTCTGCTGACAACTGCGATCGCTGACCATGTGTTCCACGCTGCTGATGTCAGTACTGTGACGCCATCTATGTTAAACACATGTTTAACAGGGTATCCGGGTACTTTTGATCACGTAGTGTATATGCGACCTTTGAAACTGACATTAAAGTTTGCTTTCGTTTATGTGTATATAAATGAGAAGCAATTCACAATTAAAAAATACTCTGAATATAAAAAAAATTCAAGGGTGCAAATTGGTGTCAGTTTAGGTGAGAGGTGAGGTTATTATTGCCACGTAAATGCAGATATTCTAAATATTATAAAAATCTGTTCATATATGGTACTCACTTGAAAGTACATATACCCCACCATTTTCAGGTATCTGATAAAGCACACACTGGGAGAAATGTTTGTTCCAGCCATCATCACATGTGTTTGTATAGAGGCAAAAATATATTTAGTTGTCCCAAAATAATATATTGCCAAGTAAACAAAACTTGAAAAGCAACTAAATTAATTTTGTTCATCTAAAAATATACGCGCTAGAATAAACAAAGTCTGTGTGTTGGGCCAGAATAAATATAACTGTCTACAAAACATTCAGGTCATGCAACTTTCTGTATTTGATTGACCAGTTATTTGATTGCCTTTGTTTGAAAATACTTCTCAAATGTTTGTATTATTTGTAACAATTAGGATAATTACAGTATTTTTTAGTACATTTTTTGATGTTTAATAATGTTATAANTGTTTGTATTATTTGTAACAATTAGGATAATTACAGTATTTTTTAGTACATTTTTTGATGTTTAATAATGTTATAAACATCCTATTAAAACAACTTTATCATGAAACTGTAAAAGTAAAGATGTAAAACTTGAAATTAAGTACTTATTTACGCACGTCGTCTAGTTTTTAAAATGTATTTATTAAAAAAAAAAAAAACCTAATTTCAATCGTAGTCACTTTCATTGAGGTTGTTAGGGCATAGCAATAAGGGGTGAATCACTGTCGGGCTTTGCATTTATTTATCTTAACCGAAAGTGTTTAATGTACGCAAAGCTAAACAAACCTTTAGTTACATCGACCAAATATTAGTTTGAGGCAACCAAATGAGAACAACAAAATATTTTAGTTCGGACAACAAAATATTAAATCGTCCCTATAAAAACAATTAATTTTGTTACGCCAAACGGACTTTGTTTGATTCAACAAAATATTTTTATCAGTGCATTTGGTCGCACTAAATTACAATTTCCATTCTTAACTACAATGTAACCACAGCTGCGATTTCATAAAAAAAAAGTGACTCAGAGAAAAAAACTAAAGCAAAGTTAACATAGCTAGTCCCATGTCAGTTACAATATGTATAAACTTTTATACTCTCGTGTATGAGACAAGAGCAAGGTGAATTGTTATCTCTGCAGATGCCATCGACCAGCTCCTGAACGAGTAGGGCAGAGAAGAAGAGCAGAACGCAATCAGCTTAAAAGCTGATATGAATCCCAGGTGCCAGACGCTAGAAGTAAAGGATTTTCTCAGTTTCCGCTGCCAGGGAAAAGAGGAAGAAATAATGAGCTTATACATCCGTTTGTGAACAGTGCATCCTGGTTCAGGGCGTTATTCTCGTGACGGTATTTTACGTGAGTTAACATGTTGCCATGTCGGTACGCGTTCCACAGTATAAATACGATTGAAAATTGTTACTGTATACGAAACATATTTATGCGAGAAAATATCGACATCTCAAAAATGTTTATTATTGAATTTATGTAAGGTATAACAAACCATGTTACTGGAATGTTTCTGGTGCGAATTTTGATAGCCGAGTTAATATGTTTCTCCTCTTCCTGTTTTCATATATTAAGGAAAGTGTGTTTTGTTGGGAAAAGGTGACTAAATGTAGGAGAGTGGACAGGTTTGGGCGGCTGTTAACATTGGGCCCTGAGAGAAGTGCCCATGTGCAAAATACAACTAACTTTTTTTGAATAGCCGTTGAAAATGTGGCCACTTTCAATAAATATGTGCAATGAGCCACTTGTACGCCCACTGTGATCGGCGTGTTATATACCACACGGCCGTTGTTCTCTAATTTTTTTTGGAAATGAATGTTAAATAAAGTTTACTGTAAGAGATTGATAATTATTTATGGANACCGTTGTTCTCTAATTTTTTTTGGAAATGAATGTTAAATAAAGTTTACTGTAAGAGATTGATAATTATTTATGGAAATTCTTAACACATTATCGTCGTGGCAAGCACTTTTGGTCACTGCAGAACAAGTTTCTTGATCTAGTCTCCTTGAATCTAGTTAATTTTCACAGCGGTGTACATTAAGAGCGCTACATTAGGTAGAATCAATCTTCGGTAGCGAGATGGGCATNCTAGTTAATTTTCACAGCGGTGTACATTAAGAGCGCTACATTAGGTAGAATCAATCTTCGGTAGCGAGATGGGCATGGACTTCTTTCAGGGAAACTGAACTCTGACAGAGTACCTTTACTTGAGAGGGCAAACCTCCTCTTGCGTAACATACAGTGGGTAGTATGCACAAAGTTGAGCCGGTTCCCTTGAGGAGGTGCTAGTTGAGCATGCTGAGCACGTACTCACAGCGTGAACACGTGCTCCATTTGGTATGAATAGAAAAGCCGATTGACTGTGAGCAGGTGCTAAGTTAAGTCAGTGAGTATGTCCTTATTTATTCATACGAACGCGAACACCTTCTTACTTTTTTCAACATTTGAGCACCTGCTCAAAGTCTTTTCGGTGACCCATCTGTTAGCATTTTCTCTAATTATTTCAGAAGCTTGTACATAACATGTAATTCATATTTTTTTAAATCCTCAGAAAATTTTAATTCTTAAAGTTAATATATATCTTCAAGCCATTTCTCTTAAGAAAATCAGTGTCTCTGGGTAGTAATACCGGTTTTTAAAACTCAAGTCTACGTTATGTGGCAACTTCATAAGAATGTAATAACAAGATGAGACACATTTGTCTCATGCAACATTTTCAACCGCATTTGAAACTCCTGGAAAATGTTTCATCAATCTTTCCTTGCCCGACATCGCCATTTATTTTACGTTGGGATACGTAAAATATTGAAGTTGCTACACCTACCGTATTGACGTTTCACCGTTGACGGAAATCAACGCAGTAGATGGGCTGTCCGCTACGGCGAACATTGGCCCGAAGACGACAACGACTTGTAGTATGGGCCGATCCAACGCAGAAGATCGCGTCCGTATATGTGTGGCCTCAACCAGGCGACTTGCTTCAACTGACGACTGCATCTGCTTGCTGGAATGACCTTGGTAAGTGCTAGCGCTGGGGTGCTTATGACGTCATAAGACATGTGTGGTTCCCGACGATGACGACGTGCAGCGCGGCTAATTTTACTGATTTATAAACTTTAGCGTGGAGGATCGATCTAAATTAATTATGTAATTATTCTTATTTGCCAGTACGAACGAAAATATAGAATAAATTAAAATTGGTAGTTCTTTCCTTCTGTTGCTAGGTTTCGTTTAAGTCGATTTTTCTTTAGTGTAAATATAGCTGAAAATGTCTGGCTGAAAAAGAACGATGTCTACCTCTCCCAGGATCGTCAGGTGCAGTGGTGTTTGCAAAAGATAAGTAAAATTTAGTATGTGATGTTAAAGTAATGGCCATCAGCCATTGGTTAGTTGAAACGTAGCATCTTTAAGTGTAACGATTTATTAGGTTTTATTAATCAGTTGTAAAGATTTTCATAAAGTTATTTTAAAGAGAGATATGCTTAATATTCGTCGCATTTTAAGTGGGGCCTAGACAATGACTACATAGACTTAGTGCAAAACGTGTTTGTATATGTTAAATGTTCAGATAATATTTTTGATACTAAAATATTGATGTTTTATGGTATTTGCATTTCTTGTACTAAAAGTTTAAAATTATATAAGACCATATATTCTCTACAAACTATGTACACTGAAGAGTAAAAAAAACTGGTTTAGGCTAGCGTATGCAAATAACAGAGGTATGGAACCAATTAGAGTAACGCGATGCGGTCGGCAGCTAGATTGGTTACTGCTGCTACAATGGTAGGTTATCAAGATTTAAGTGAGTTTGAACGTGGTGTTATAGTCGGCGCACGAGAGATGGGACATAGCATCTCCTAGGTAGCGATAACATTTGGATGTTCGCGTACGACCATTTCACGAGTGTACCGTGAATATCGGGAATCCGGTAAAACCTCACATCTTCGACATCGCTGTGGCCGGAAAAACATCGTGAAAGACCGGGACAAACGACGACTGACGAGAATCATGAAACGTGACAGACGTACAACCCTTTCTCAAATTGGCGCAGATTGGATTTGTGGACTGCCCTGTAGGATTCATGGTGTGACTTGCCTCCTGCATACCTTCAGACATTAGTCGAGTCCGTGCGACGTCGTTTTGCGGCACTTCTGCATGCTCGGGGGGCCCTACACGCTATTAGGAAGGTGTTCCAGTTTTTTTGGCTCTTCAGTATATTTTTTTAAATGTTTTCTCCCTTAGACGATGGCATAACACTGCACGAATCAGTCTTTCTTTCAAACTGTTCATGTCTAATGATTATAGCTATTTATGGTAAATTGAAGTCCAACTGTAACTGTTGGGGTTGGCAGTGATGTCGTGGCCTTTTGGGCATAGTGCGGGTGAAAACGTAGTCTGCGCAGTATCCGCCAGAGGGCGCCACCAATTCCTGCGCACTCAGCTGAAAGCTGTTCGTTTTGTATAGAGTTATTTGTGTTATTTATTTAGGGGAGAAAGTTTGAGCAACTGGTCTGGTGGAAACTGCAAAAAAAAAAAGTCAACCAAGTGGTTTAAGCGTTTGAGTAAAACTTATTTGGCACAGTTATTAACTGATGCAGGGGCGACGGTAGCTGACACTGACAAGATCGAAATGTTACGTGGGAAAGCCAGGAAAGGAGTGAGAAAAAACGCGGCAGCCGTGGCTAGTGCCACGTCGCAAGTAACCGAGACGAACTAGGGCGAGCCCACTACTGTTTTTAAAGTAGTGAAACACTTGCCAAAGGGATTTATTGCCAGGGTTAAAATCAACGTCTCTTACTGATATTATAATTTTTTTTGTGGCATTAAATACATTGTTAGTTTTTCAGTTGTGTGATCGGCAGAGTTTGTATACTGTTTCTATTTTTAATGTGCCAGATGTTTTTCATAGAGTTTTCAGTAATGCCATGAGGGAAAATTGGAATTAACTAATTTAATTCATCATTGTTTGGAATTGGTTTCATCAGAGCATGCTATTTTGAATTATATGCTCAAGTTAATGGAACGAGCTCAGCTGCCTTGCAAATCAATGCAGGATTTTGTTTTGGAAACCATAGGCTTAGTTGAAGTATTAGGGCTACGATTTAGTGAAAGTAATTTTACTGAAATTATGTTACACAATCTTTTGCCTAAGAATCACAGATTTTTCAAAGTGTGTTTCTCAGCCACAGACGTTGGCTCAGTTATTGGAATTGGCGTCTTGTGTTGAAATCACCATTCAGGACTGTAGTACAGAGAACGTAACCTGCGAGATATGCCAAGGGATGAATCTTGCTACGAGCAAGTGTTGTTTAAAAGCAAACAGTCAGTCAGCTGTGGCTAACATAAGTGACACGGTTCAGGCTTATAGTAGTAGAGGGGTACAGGTGGATCTGGAGCAGGCTGGCACTTAAAATGTAAAAAGGAATTTCGGATGCGTTTCCTCGTACACATCATCCAGGGTCATTAAGAAACGATAATTGGCTGATATACATTGTTATTTCTGTGGGGAAAAGGGACATGTTCAGGTGCAGTGTACACATAAGATAAAACCACAAGGGATAAATGTTGTCACTAATGATGTGGTTTAGTGCAAGTATGTGCCAGTTCTGATAACTAATGTGGAGGTAGATGCGTTAGTTGATTCGAGAGCATCGTGTTCGTTAATTAGTCATAATTATTGTAATTTATGTTTGAAGGTGATACCTAAAGGAATTACAAAGGCAAAGAAAGGGCTGGAATTAGAGGTTTCTCTTGCCGATAAGGGAATGGTGCATTCTGGGTGTATGGCACGATTTAAAATAAAGATTGGTACATTTTTATGGAAATTATACTTTAGGGTCCTGCAGAGTTTGAATCACGAAATGATCCTTGGCATTGATTTTATCGGGAAACCCCGAGCTTTGTTAAATGTTAGGGAGCAAGAGTTAGTGTATGGGATTTGTTCTGACCAACTAGTGAACTTAGGGTCAACGTCTATGCAGCATAGATTATTAAAGTTAGTAGAGTTGCAAGGAGAATATGCTGTAATTTTAGAGGCGTTAAATTTATAGTTTGCTGATGTTGTCACAAATAAATTGAGCCGTTATACACAAAACCCAGTGAAGTTAAAGCTTAAAGATAATGAGCCGTACCAAAGTGTTCCCTATATGGTGTATCCTCCTAAGTTAAAGATATATAATATAATATTGCAGAGTTAAAGGAGCAGGTCATAGTAGAAGATTCTAGTACTGTAAAAGACAGCCTGGTACTTATCGTATTATTTGTGACTACCGGCCTATCAATAAACAAAATTATGTGTATAAATATCCTCTGCCTCATATTGAAACAGTTTTCCAACATGTTGGTAAGGCAAAGTTTTTCTCCATACTGGATTGAAATTCAGCATTTCTGCNCATATTGAAACAGTTTTCCAACATGTTGGTAAGGCAAAGTTTTTCTCCATACTGGATTGAAATTCAGCATTTCTGCAAAGTGACTTACATCCAGAGTCACGTGACTATCCGTCTTTTGTAAAACAATGGGGCCATTTTAAGTTGTGCAGGTTACCTGTGGAGGTAAACTGTGGACCACAAGCTATGTCACGAATCTTGTGTAAAATCCTGGGAATGTATCAGTATAGACACATGTACAGCATTTAGGATTTGTAATTTCAGATGGGGAAACTTTTGACTGACCCAGAGAAGGTAAGGCCTATAGCAGCTGTGATGCGCCAAGAATTTTCAGGATCGTTAGTTCCAATCGCATATGCGAGTAAGTTGTTGTCACCAACTGGGCAGAAATACTCAGCTTATGAGAAGGAAGATTTGGCAGCCATCTATGGGGTGGAGAAATTTGCTGATTATCTAGAGTATAGAGAGTTCACTCTGCATACGGATAATCAAGCACTCAGTTGGATTTTGGCTAGTAAAAAGCAATCTGGTAGATTGGCATTTTGGTTGGTAAAGCTCACCAGATTTAAATTTTCAGTACATCATATAAAGGATGTGTGGATAATAATGTGACCGACTGTTTGCCGTTCATGTTAGACCCTGATGAATTTCANATGTGTGGATAATAATGTGACCGACTGTTTGCCGTTCATGTTAGACCCTGATGAATTTCAGATAGTGGGTGGTGAGGAAGTTTGTGTTTTGGAGGAGTTACAGGAATGTGTGCAGGTATTAGCTGATAGGTCATTTGTGGAAACGAAGTTGCCAGTGGATGAGATGGATAAGAGCTTATCAGAAGTTTGTGGAGTTTTCCCCAAGCTTATATAGCTCTTCAGGATCATCGGGTGACNGAGATGGATAAGAGCTTATCAGAAGTTTGTGGAGTTTTCCCCAAGCTTATATAGCTCTTCAGGATCATCGGGTGACGGATGTCAAGTGTGATAAGATCCAGAAGGAGATAGCGAGTGGTTCCTTCCCTTATGCGATTAGAAAGGGTCTGGTGGGGTATGTAAATCGACAATGAAAATTTAACATCTTTGTTCCACAAGCTTTAAGAAAGATGATTTTGCGGTATTATCATAATACGTATTTTGGGGGTCATCTGGGGCAAGATAAGACCTGTAGNCTTTAAGAAAGATGATTTTGCGGTATTATCATAATACGTATTTTGGGGGTCATCTGGGGCAAGATAAGACCTGTAGTAGGATTCAGGAAATGTTATTTTGGCCGAAGATGAGAAAACAAATCATTGATTGGGTAGTACAGTGTAAGGATTGTCATATGGGAAAAACTCGGAATTTTAAAGTTTCAGGTGAGTATTCAGCCTTAGTTGCACGGTATCCATGGGAAAGAGTCTATTTGTATGTTTTTGGACAGTTAGGCCTGGTTTAATGCAATTTTAGAGATGGCAGATAGCTTTATTAAATTGGTTTTCTTGTTTTCGTTGAGATCAACTAAATCTCATGAAATCTGCAATATTTAGAGCCAAATTTTTTTTCTGTTTTTGTTTCACCAGTAATCATGGTTACAGATAATGCATCATATTTTGTTTCACTAGAGAAGAATAATTTTTCTTTTAGTTGGGGTATTAAGTTAGTTCAGACCTCGTCTTATTACCCCCAGGCTAATGCAGTAGGAAGGTATAATAGGAATTTGAAATCTGCTCTGCAAGCATACCAGACTGGTAATTACAAGTAGTGTGGGATGAGGGGTTACTGGAATGGCCGTGGTACGTGCTAGCGCTGGGGTGCTTATAACACCATAAGACATGTGTCAAGAACGATGGCTGCCTCTTCCAGGATCGTCAGCTCCAGTGTTTGCCGAAGATAACTGTAACTGTTGGGGTTGGCAGTGAAGTCGTAGTCTGCAGCATCCACCTGATAGTGCCACAAAGTACGAAATTATTTCCATATAAAACTTATAAACTAGTTGAATTTAAAACGAATGCAAAAATATTAAATTACATTCTATTTCTTGAATAACTTGAGAAAAATCACTGAAGCACAACTAACTGAAGTCAATGTAAATATGTAACAAAAAACATCGTGAAGAAAGGAAAGAAACTGGTAGTCACTGTAAGTGCATAATTTATCACTATGTTTATTCAACATAGCAATGAATGAACAAATTCAGAAGTTTAAGACAATGTGTGCGTATGACATATATAGCAAAAAAATTTCTGCAATTAATTTTCTGTGGAATGAAACGTATTTATGGGTTAAATATTTTATCGTGTGCGATTTTCTGAAGCGCACGGTGTTACGATAAATATATACGTTGAGGAGAAGTTATAACGTAGCTATAAAATGTCGAAAAATTTCAAATTTAGGCATAAGGTACCTGGACAAAATGAGGTAATGCTAACATTTAGTCTCTTTCAATATCCTTGATTTTACAAACATATGTGTCAAATATTATATTTATTCCATTCAAGGAGTATTTAGAACACAAACATAAGAATATGAATTGTAAACGTATAATAAAGGGTGTAAATAGATTTTATATTTGTAAAGTTTATATTATGACCTTATTAGTAACCCATGGTCCAAATAAAGCCAGACTTTTTACATATAGTTTCAAAGGGTGTACTAAGGTGTATTTTACACAACCAAAGCCAGAAAACAAATATTTTATTTATATGCATTAATAAAAATGTTTACAAAGATCGTTCACTTTATTTGCCTCACACTACATGTTTTGTAAAAAAAAGATAACAAAACTTACTTAAAAAAATATTTTTTTATCAATGGGCAGTTAACCCTAGCAAATCCGCACCCAATATTGCAAGATCACACAGTTTACAATAAGTTAATTTTATTCGAGGCACTCTGAGCGCTCCAACGTAACTATCTTGTCTCGCTTCGTAATGCCAACACATTTTTCATGGAAATATTTAAGGAATGTGTTACACAATACATTTTAGGCTACTTAATTAATTTTACTGACGAAACAATACTAAATTTCCTTTCGTACGTTAATTATACTTGAGCTAAGATGATCTAAATCACCAAGCGATTCCCATTTATTTTGAACCTTGTGGTTACATTCAAGTCTTGGTATCTTACGTGTCCTTTGTGTCTTACCCTTATGTTTCCCTGTGTTCTTAACATTAGTTTTCCGTTTGTCCTTATTGGGTATAGTTTTGGGTGTTTCATTGTCTTGGAATAATAAGAGCATGACCTTCTGGCTCCTGTAGTTTATGGAGGTTTTTTAATGCTCATGGGTGTTTTTTTTCTGTTGGGGTGCTGACAACAGCTCAGTCGAGCGGACGAAGTTCGTGCGTTGTGTTACTAAGTAGGCAGTAAAGAATTATTCCGCACCTGTCTGCTGCGCGCATAATGCTCGCATCGAGATGGGACGAGGCTCCGTCAAAGATAGAAACACTAATCCGTCTACTTCGTATCGAGCAAAATGTTCTAGCCTATGAATAAACAGAGCAGTCTTAATAGAGCCCTTATTGCACAAAAAAATCACTGTCCCGATAACATTATCGCAGGTCACAACTGTTACGTTTTTGGCGTACTCCGGTACTCCGGAGCTACAAACTCAACCCTTTTCGCTCCTCTGCGAGTCAGAACATTCTGTTTATGGTGAATCATGGGCCGCTTTAGTGTAGTGGTCAAACTACTCGACTGCCACCAAGGCGAACGGGGTTCGACAATCGTTGGGGTCGCCCCCGGATTTTCACACACGGGAATCGTGCTGGAAGATGCCACTGCTTGACGGGTTTTCTCGGGGATCTCCTGTTTCCCCTGCCCTTGTATTCCGGTACGGCTACATACTGACCTCGCATCACTCTAATCAGCTCTCAAGACCCCGATATTAAGAGTCGTCCAAATCTCTCCACTCCACTCTCCACTTATGGTGAATCGTAATCTCAATATTTCATCTATATTATATATCCTCTCCGGTCTCTCCATTAACCTATTGTCTTGTACAACCTGTCGAAGCTTATGAAAATGATAATTTCCTACGTATATCTTCGGTTTCGTATAGCTCGGCCAGGGTTTATATTTGAGAGCCTTTTTGTTTAAAACATCAGGATGACGTTTAAGGAAAATAAGTAGCTATTTTCTACTGGCCAGGCCTTTACTGGGGTCGAAAGGATGTGTTACGTTGTTCATTGTACAATACGGGGTTACAGTTTGTAGTAAAATATTAGCTGCGAGTGGAATGCCGATATAGCACAAGTAAAAAATTTGATAAGGAATTTATTTTTCTTCAGCTGCTGACAAGTAAGATTGACTACCAAGTTTTCTTCCAGTTGAACCCGTTTTCAAATGATTTTGCAATGTTCTTCATGGATTGCAGAATACAAAAGCAGCCTTGTTCACACTAAAGTGTTCCATCGTTGAAATTTTTTAATGTTTATTGTAATTGCTTCTCTTTCCACGCAGCTCGCTTCGGCTTCGGCTTCGGCTTCGTATGCTGCTCTTCAGTTGCCGTAGATTTTCCTGACGCCATATTCACCTGAAATATAAAAATGAACATTGCTGTGAAAGATCCTCCTTAGTGTCGTTTGACTGTGTAGACTAATATGGTCAACTGACTTATTTCGTCTACACCCTTTAATTTATACTTTGGCCTTCATGAGAACGCATGCACTATGTCGCATTTCCCTTTTTTTTTTTACTTTTTAAATAGATACATATTAATACCGTATTCCAAAGAAGAAACACTGTGCTACATAAAAATATGTACTACTTGTTAGTTAACTGTAATATCCAAGTTATTTGAAACGAAAATCACTCACAAGGAAATTACAACAGCCGCCTTGCGTCGTACCATGAACGCTACTGGCGCTCAACTACTGACTACTAAACGAAATACCAAACTCTGTTTACTAGTTTAGCCAGAAGATGGCGTTTACAACGAGGACACAACAATAGTTTCTACTATACGTCGTTGGTTCTTCTACTTCACCCGTATGGTCTTATTGGTGTACGTGGTTGTTTGGTACAGGTGCCTTATACCGGCTGTTCACGAATAAATGGTAATAAACACCAGAGTGGGGTAGATAAGTACAAAGGAAGCATATTTCATTAAGGAACCCATCGTCTAACAGCCATAGTTAACCTGCTAAATGCAGTGGCAATGTGCAGAGGCGGGTATGCAACCTAGTGTCCGTGGCATTGTAACCAGCCTGTGCGCAGGTCTGCGTGCCTGATAACACCGCTCAGTACCGCACGGTCGCAGTCTCGGAGGTGCTACGTATCTACAGTTCCTGCAGGACATGTTACCGGAATACTTGGAGGAGGTTCCTTTAGATGCTCGTGAGGCGATGTGGTTTCAGCAGGACGGGGTCCAGCCTCTTTCGCCATTGCTGTTCACCGGCACCTCTACATTCACTTCCCGAACTGGCAGATAGGTGGTGGAGGCCCCATAGAATGGCCGCCACGCTCACCTGACATCACACCACCTGACTTCTGACTGTGGGGCCACATCAAAGCGATGGTGTATGCCACACCAATTGACACGAGGGATGAACTCATTACGCCGGAAACCTTTGCACATGTGCGCCACAACATGCGTCAGCCCTGCATCGCCTGTGTGGCCGACGGTGGCGGACAGTTTGAACAGACACGTTGAACAGAGACATCGTACAGGCACTATATCCCCATGTCTTCAGCTTAATGTGTTTATAGTGTAATTTCATTGCACTGCCTGTAGCCTAGTTATTTTGATTGCCTACCCGCCCTCCACATTGCCACTGTCATTTGCGGGTTTACTATGGACGTTAAGACTATTGGTTCAATTATGAAATATGCTCCATTTGTACTTATTTACCCAACTCTGGTGTTTATTATCATTTGTTCATTAACATACAGTACAAAATATTAATTTTAATGTAAAACTTCTGAATTACCTATATTGACTCTACTATTAAAATTTTAATAACATCGTGTGTATAAATATATATATATATATATATATATATATATATATAATTCATAAACATTTAAATGTGTAGCAAATCAACGAAGGGAATGAATCAAAATTTTTACCTGGAAGACACTTGTACAAAATCAACACATTTTGATTACTGTGAAAACGGTGCGTATTCTTATTCAGAAATAAGTTTTTGCACGAAATGTAAGTAGCGTCACTCTGTGTGTGTCATTTATAATTCCAATTTATTAATTTTCTTTGGAATAATAAAGGAATTTAAGGATGTTTTTTCTAACAAGACAACATTAAAACATTTAAAATTTAAAAAAATTACCAATTTTTTTTATTGTACGTAACGGTAACAGTTATATTCTATATTAAAAAATAGAAAATCCCCTTTTAAAATGCTGAAAATATTGCCGTTTTACCTTAGATAACGAATTAAATATTTGCGATCGAAGATTTGCTGACATATATCATTAGGATCGCACGAAAGAGTTCATTAATAAAGCATCTAATTTGTAAATGTTGTCTAGTTGACCGGCACCTTTTACACATCCAAAAAAAATTCAGAATGGAAAATTATTTAAACAGAGAAATATACACGATAACTGCATTATATTATTTTTGAATATACAAAAATAAGTCTTTTTTGTATAAAGTAATTTCACCGAAATAAGAGACCTAATTAAGCCTATTTACACTTTAATGGTGAAGTTTATTTTTGCAAACCGTTGATGCATATAATTTTTGGGACTCTGTAATAGTGAATTTGTTGTCTTGACAAACAATTATGCAATATTATATTATTATTTCCTTAAAGTAACATAGTTGTCTCGCCTTTAAGGATCGGAGTTTGTTTAGCCAATTATTATTTTAGCTTTTTTCGTGGACTCCTTCTTATAAAGTCACAAGTCAGATACAAGAATTGGGAAGGGTGGATGGAATATTTCGGACGGGATGCTGGGAGCCACGGTGGTGTAGTGGTCAGAACGCTCAACTCTCACCATTGCGAACATATTTAGATTCCCGGTGGGGACACTCTCGATCCTCAGACGCGGTGGTCATTGACGTAAGCCAGTGGATTTTCGCGGGGTGCTGCCGTTTCACCCACCATTGTATTTCATCGCTGCTCCATTTTCATTTCACCTTACTCTCATCGGTGCTAAATACCTCCTCTGTTAACTGCTGCCTAAATCTCTTGTTCAATCTGTCATGCACGTAAATTTTGTTTTCTTATTTTTATTTTATTTTCTTCCATTTTACTTTTTATTATTTTGTTAGCTTGTGTTAGGTGTAATGGCTGATTTTCCACTACTACTTGGATACATGTATTCCGAAAATCAGATGTTATTTTTTTGCCAGTTTTCCATCGTTCAGTTTTTGTTATTTGTTTCAATTCATCCATTAAATAATTACATTCTGAATAAAATTCTTTAAACGAACTGGAAATTTTTCATTAACGAACCAAGTTTAATTATACTATTTGTATCATTTATCAACCCAAATTAAGTAAGTTAGTTCCTTCTTAACACTTTATAACAATCTGATGCAAAGTTTTTCGTAGCTTCTATTTAATCATACAATTTTTGAGAATCATGTTTGAAGACAAATGTCAGAATAATATCCCATTAATACACAGTCGAATCACATTATTAAGACCACCTGCTAGAAGCGCCATCTGCAGCGTGTAGGCCCCAGGTCGTAAGGCCCGTGACGTGGGCTGGTGAAGATGGTATATAATGCGAGCGACAGGCTGACTGCATACAGTGAATTTCCTGAGATTTGACCGAGTTGAAAAAAGGGATGATGATCGCCTTTCGGACCAAGGGGGAGGGGGGCAGCATTTCAAAAACAGCGACGTTTGTGAACTGTTCTCGTGCCTCTGTGGTAAAGGTGTATTGTGAGTGGACGAATGGCACAATTGTGAATAACCGTAGTGGAAACTGCGGAGCTCCACGCGCCATTTATGTCCGATGTGAACGTCGACTACGAAGGTGCGTGAAGACCAACCGATAGAATATAGTGGAATAGCTCACCTTCCGAAATGAACCAGGGGGAATACAGACTCCCGTATACCACAACAGTTCAACGAACCATTCTGCGAATGGGACTCCGGAGTAGACGGAGGGTGACAGCACCCATGCTAACACAGGTGTATCGACTATAATGGCTGGAATTTGCTCGACAGTATGGCGACTGGACCGCTGCTGATTGATGATGGGTAGCCTTCTCCGACAAGACATGGTTTCAGCTGCATAGAACTGATGAACGACAGCGTGTCCGGTGAAAAACGTCGGAGAACCGACCCCCTGCATCCATTGATAGACAAATATAAGGCGGCGGGGGCAGTGTTATGGTCTGGGAAATGTTCTCGTGGTATTCTCTAGGTCCCATCATCCGTGTGGAAGGCACTCTTGATCGATTTGTTGGTTATGAATCCATCCTCAGCGATCACGTCTACCCGTATATGATGATTGTCTTTCCTCGGGCTTATGGGATCTTCCAGCACGATAATGCGCCTTGCCACACGGCTAGAAGTGTCCGGACGTGGCTGGAAGGGCACGATGAAGACTTCAAAGTTTTTCCCTGGCACTCAAACAGCCCCGATCTCAATTCAATTGAACATCTGTGGGACCATCTCGATCGTCGAGTTCGCAGTCTGTCTCCTCCACCACGCACCCTTCAACAGTCGTGAGACACACTGCAGACAGCATGGCTCCAGATACCCATGGAGACCTATCAGTACCTGACTGAGTCACTGCCAGTTCTTCTATAATCCATTCACGGTATCTTCGATACTTTTGAAAAGAACCTTTGAAAAATCACCCTAGGAGTTACATGTTCAATTGGTTATAAAAAAATGGTATATGTAAAAAGGTTTTGTCTTGCTTTTAGCACTGAAGCACTATATAAATTGGTTGTTTTAAGTTTTAAGTATATTTTTTCAATAAATTTTAATAATTTGTTAAAAGTACGTAAGAATTAACAACAGATTTTGAAGGGACACGTTGGTTATAGCTGAAAAGAAATAGTTCGTAGGTTAAATATTAATATGTATAAATTTAANCACGGCTAGAAGTGTCCGGACGTGGCTGGAAGGGCACGATGAAGACTTCAAAGTTTTTCCCTGGCGCTCAAACCGCCCCGATCTCAATTCAATTGAACATCTGTGGGACCACCTCGATCGTCGAGTTCCCTGTCTGTCTCCTCCGCCACGCACCCTTCAAAAGTCGTGAGACACATTGCAGACAGCATGGCTCCAGGTACCCATGGAGACCTATCAGTCCGTGACTGAGTCACTGCCAGTTCTTCTAGCAGCTGTCCGTGATGCGAACGGTGGTTACTCTGGATACTAGCAGGTGGTCATAATAATGTTATTCCACTGTTTATTTAATTGAGGTTATCGAACCCTACTACATGTTGGAATCAAGGGCACAATATTTAAAGAATACAATTATTCGATTTACAGAGGTTTGGTTTAAAAAAGATAAATATGAGTTTGCATTTTGTAGTTTTATGTGTTCCGGGTCGTAAGAGTGTGTGTTTTCATGTCGTATTTGTACACGTGTCCAATGTAAATAGAATAAATAATTTCCAAGAAGGGTAATAAGTTACATTACGTTAAACAATATAGCTTAAGATTTTTTAGTGAATCACAGTTTGCTGTACATCATAAATATGGGGTTTTTGTGAGAACCACAGTATACCATGCAAATGCCTAGATGTATATGCAGTTTCTTAAACTGCAGTTCTCCTCGCAAGGCCACCTACCCCATCAAGCATGTGCAGCATTGAACTTAGGTTAACAGCTGCAAATTTATCTCTCTCTCTGTTTCTCTCTCTCTCTATGTGTCTCTCCATCTCTCTCCGTCTCTCTTCTCTCTTTCTCACTTTCAAATAGTGCCTCTAATGAGAGTTAATTATTTGAAGTGAAAAAAATCAATCACTATCCCCGCGCAGGTATTACACGGAGAGAGACAATACACGCATTTTGTCCGCATGGTGAAGAAATGACGGGAACATTAATTATTTTATTATTAATTTGAACTATGTTTAGTTTTTTTTTAACGTTTCCTGGTAGAGTAAGATTGTAGTGTCATGAACTGCGATCAAACCGTAGTTGAAAGGCCTGCCTGATCACACCTTCAAACATTAGAATTCAAAGCACTTTACGAGAAGCAACAGCAAAAATCCCATCCACTGGCCAATAAACGGGGCCAATACTTGCACAACGCGCACGACATGGGACAATGTAACGCAATGAGCGGCGTCTTTTGTCATATGATAATAGGTATAAAAATACATCTGGAGATGGGTGTGCTCGACCGTCAACCGCTGACAGAACTCAGTCTGCAGCTACATAAGCAATTAGCCGTTCAAAAAGAAAGTGGCGTAGCAATAACCGTTAAATAAAATTATAGAATATTCTATACTAAGAGCTCTTCCAACTGAGTCAGTAATGTGTGTAGTTACATTTTTGTATAATATTACATTTTTGATAAGCACTTCCCTCCCCTCCCCAACTTATAATGTTACGTACAACCTGACGCCTTGTTATAAAATTCTACCATTATAATCTTTTTTCAGATGTAGATATAGTGAGGCAAAAGCAGAACAGTATGTTTCCTTTATGAAACGTACTTGTCGGCGAGGTCTGAATATAAGCATAAGGCAGTTCTCTTTCTTTGGGCGTGAAGGAAATATGAACCACGAATAAAATTATAATATTACTGTTTTGTAATAAGAGTCGTAGTTTAACGAGAGAATGTGTATATTCAGAAATTTTTATTCTACCTTTGTATCGAAGGACCTCTTAGTGTGAAACATGTGTGTCTGTCTTAAATGTCTAGCTTAAATAAAGGTTTCCTGAAATTAATGTTACTGAAGTCAATCGCTGAGAGTTTAATATTTTAGTATAGATTAAAATTAAAATTCTTTTTGAGACATTTTTTTATGAAAAAATAATTAGGTGCAATTTTACTTTCGAAACGTAAGAGGAAAACGAATTCATGTTACGAGAAGAAACATAAAGTGAAACCAAATGGTGAAATACTACAATAAAAGTGTTCCGAAGAATGTAAAATAGTTTCTCTCCCTCAAGGCATTCGTAAAATGCTTCTTTTTATAATCCTTAAACATAGCTGTCCTGAGTTAAAGCTGGAATGACTTCTTGCACATCACCTAAGTTTGCGAGAGCTCTAGGGTCTGCGGAATCGATTAATGGCCAATGAAATACGACGTGACCGCTTTTATAATCGTCTTATAATTGCTTCTAAAGGAGGAAGGGCCTCGGAATGAGACCATTAATTACTTAAACGACAGAAATTGCTCCATTAATTGGAGTGAGACGCACAACGTCTTTAACATGGAACAAGGTCCCGTGCATGAGAAACCTACCAATGACTTGCAGAATAAGACGTTAAGAACACTCGCGCCTTATTGTATCATTACGGAAATTCCGAAAGTTTACTTACTACGTACGATAGCTGGGTTGTTAAACTTCCTGGGGTACGGCTGCAACGCCTTTGCTCGGAAAAGGCAAATTTATAACGCACAGTTCGATGTTGAACATCACAAGTCCATTAAGTGTGCTTCCACGGGATTCTTGGTTGAAATAATAAAGGCTCATAGTTAAGTGATTTTCAGCGTAGTGAATGTCTGGACATTTATAAACGAATATTGTTATTACCACGTACAAATAATTAATCGTTCATTTGAATTTTTCATAGCTAAATAAATAAAAATTTATCTACGTCACTTAACACACATATATACAAACATATGCTCGGACATCACTTTGCCATAAGCTCACATTAGGGCTTGAGTGGGAATAGTGAATATGAAAATAATATAGGAGGAAAGAAGTCGTAAAAGATTCCCTCCAAGTTTCTGAAGCTAGCTTCCTATCCCGACGCAAGGTAGTCCTGTGACCGTTTCCATTTACCCGTGGTGCCATCGAAAGCGAGATAATGTAGCCACCACGCCTTTTTGCCAGTGTTGCCAGATTGAGGGAAATTTCCCACGGCCGAGAGAAAAACAGGTTTTTTTTTCCAAGTGTGAGAAAAAGGGAAATTAACTGAAAAACCGTAAACGCCGTACAGAATTACACATTTTTAAAAATTAATTTTCATCAGCGCTATTTTTAGCCAGATTACAGTAAATCTCTGCTGAATAAGTTTCTCAGTATTTCAGTTAAATTTCAGTATTGAACTTTAAAACGTCCGGTTATAAAATAATTTTGTCTCCAACATTAACAATGTATTATCAATGACGGTAAATCTGTAACATTTACAGTCTTTGTCAAGTCATTCAGCCTTATATTCTAGTGCCCCGAATTCTCTCTATAGAACTTTGACCCGGGGCAATACATTTAGTCCTTTAGGTTTTCGAGGCCGAGGTGGCTGAGCGGTTAGACTGTTCGCCTCCCAACAAGGCAAACCGGTTTAAATTCCCGGCCGGATCAATCCGGATTTTCGCAAGTGAGAATCGTGATGGACGATGCCGCTGGTAGGCAGGATTTCTCGGGGATCTCCCGTTTCCCCCGCCCTTGCATTCCACCGCTGCTCCATGCTCACATAATTTCACCGTCACCGGCTCTCAAGACCTCGATGTTAAGAGCCACCAAAATGACTCAACTCTCAACTTAACTTAATGTTTACACGCTCTTTGCCTCAGTGTCAATGAACCCATCTATGTTTGCACAACTCTGAAGTACTTTACGAATGAATGCCAGAAAATAAAGAATATTAGTAATAAATTTTTCCTAGAACAACCATTTAATATTTAATTTTTTTCCCGAGTTAACTGATTTGTTTTTTCGATTGTAAAAAAACAAAACGGGGAAAATGTGGGAAATTGACATTAGTGTGGATATTTCCATCTAGGAGATCTGGCAACACTGCTTCTCGTCCCCTACCCCCTTCCTTGTTTCACAAAATTGTGTAAATAATTGGACTGTTTATAGGAAGTGATGTTACTCGGCTGGCCATATTATGGTACCACGAGCAAAAGTAGCGATTACAGAGTGACTTTGTGACAATCAGAAAATTAACTTCAAAGATGCACAGAACATTTGTTTTGATTCCCTGCCTTATATGATATTCGTTATATGTGCTTTCAAGGGTTAATTGAGCACATTTAAAGGCTCTGCTTAGGATCAACTTTACTTATATCCTTCTGTCATACGTTAGTATACCATTGCCATGAACCTGCTTACTTTATTCACGCAACGTATACATGAAAGCCGTGGAATCGTTGTTAATGTAATAATGTTATTAAGTTACACGTTCGTATTTTTAATGTGTGTAAAACAAGAACCACCAACTTGAGCTAAAAACGTAAATATTACGATAGCAATAAAACGTCAAGTCTTAGAACTATTTGTATAAATCCACTGCCAACTAAACTGGGAGCTTTAGTGTCAGTATTTACAGTAGCGTAATTGTGAATATGAACAGTTATTACTTTAAAGGTTGATTTCAAAACGTCCTTACTTTACCAAGAATAGCATTTATTCGTTTGAGACAGTGTTGCCAAACTCGGTCTGGTCACACAGGGGGATAGGGAGACGGAGTCAATGGGTGCTCAAAAGTACGTAGGAATGAAACATGAAATCAATGTAAATGTAATTTACTATCAAACATGGAATACATCTGAAACTGTGCAAATAATCGCCCATATATATGCGATGAAACATGCGAAAATAACATAGTTATAAAATGCTTATACGGCATAAAAACGCAATACGCGCAATACGAACAAACCAAAACATACCATACAATGCCATACAAAATGTATTTAAATAATTGTAGGGATATGACAATATTTCTTGAGTGGTTCTTTACATTACACGGGAAACCAAAGTGTGCTCGAAACCAAACTTATATAGTATATAATTATTTCCCAAAAATATTATGTACGAAAATGAGGGCGGAGTCCTACGTCACCTAACACAAACCTAAGCCGCACGAGTCCATGTAGCAGATAAAATGGGCGAACAAATAAAAATACAATAAAATCTCACCAGAAATAGAACTATCCAGTTCGCAAATACTGACAGCCAGAAAATGTACGGCGTGGTTCTGTGCCAGCACAAAACCAAGATAAACCATATGGGAATTAGGTGAAAAAAATTTCAAACCCTAGTAAAAAAAAAAAAAAAAAAAAAAACTACGAGGATGTGCCACCACGATACCAAGCACCGTATAACAATCTGCTAACAATTGGCTGAAATCTACTCATTCTTAAACCGCACAAATGACCAAGTAACGCGCAAGTCAATTACAAATTATGAATCTTAAAACGCCCATAAAATAATCGCCGATACTCTACATACCATGGCTCGTGTCGCGCAACGTGACGACGGAACATATATCAAATCAGTAGAGGTGTAGCACGTAGACTGCCCCGCGGAGAAGTGCCGCGCGCGGGGCCCCCAGATCGCCATGTTAGCATACTGCAGCACGCCGGAGAACGTAGTAGAAGGAAGAGGGGCACAGATAGTCACCGGAAGAGCCAATAGGGGCTCGCGCAGTCGACGAATTTTACAGCCACATTTTACTGCTCAGTCTTCCATCGCCGGCTGCGTAACACCGGGCGTTCCACACAAACAAGTTAGCTTATGCTCCCGCACAATCTGCGTCCCAGTTCCTGATGTAAGTAAGGGCGAAAATAATTGTAACGTGCGTACGCCAAAAATAATCAATAAATATATTTTATTGTACCCGTAAACGTTAACTTCCGAGTGCGGTGGAATATACACACTGAGTTTATTACTTACATGGAAATATTAATTTTAAAAGGTGGTTAAAAAATAAAAAAATGGCTGAAAGAAAAAAGTAACTTGGGATTCAATACTCACTTTACCTTGAACAGTCTATACAACAGTTATCCTGCACAAGTGTATGTAAAAACAAACGTTTTAAATCAAATGACATTCCCAGTCTTTCCACAGTATGTGTTACCTTCTTATTTTAATATGTTATAGTCTGTTTGCAATTAAAACTGCCTCAGCACATGGATGTATTAAGAGCTGGTTGAAGTAATTTCCAAAAAATTAATAAGTGAGTGAGTGAGAAAGTGAAGAGATTTGGGCGGCTCTTAACAGCGAGGTGTTGAGAGCTGATAAGGGGTGATTGAGGTTAGTATAGAGCATCTCCGGAATGAAAGGTCGGGGAAACGGGAGATCCCCAAGAAAACCCGCCGACCAGTGGCATCTTCCAGCACGATTCCCACATACGAAAAAGGAACTAACAATTTACTATGTATAACTATCCACACACACTAAAATAGGGAAAAAAATTTAGCAGAAAGTAAAGAGAGGTTTCTCTCATGAACAGAAACGGCTAACGTTAACGGAATTCTAATTGCTCATGCGCTCTCATTGCCATGATTGTATGCAATGCTAACATGCAGTGTGCTGCAGACATAACATGGCTGCAATTGTCTATCAAAATTGACATTTTTATTACAGAATTTCCGCAAAATTTGGGAAACAATTTTGTGAGTGAAAATGTATTCTCTCGGGTATACATTTAACTGGGTCACTGGAAGCATTCCAAGAAATCCTTGAAACGAAATTAACTGCAATAGCAACTACCCTAGCCAACTACACTGGAGAGCAAAAGAAAAAAAAAAACTTGTATAGGCGTGCATATGCAAATAACAGATTTATGGAACCAATCAGAGTAACGCGATGCGGTCGGTAGCGCCTATATAAGACAACAAGCGTCTTGTAAAGTTGCTAGATCGGTTACTGCTGCTACAGTAGCAGGTTATCAAGATTTAAGTGAGTTTGAAAAGGTGTTATAGTCGGCGCACGAGAGATGGGACATAGCATCTCCGAGGTAGCGATAAAAGTTGGATTTTCGTGTGCTTTTACGATCCGTGTAGTTGATTGGCTGGATACACCTTCCGTTCTTAACCAAACATAGATGCGATTGAATCTTTTTGTGTAAAATAAATATCGACATTGCTAAGCATTACACTTGTTAAAGTATACGGATTACCACGCAACAGAACGTAACATTTTCGGGAACCGTTCCCTTTAGGAATATTTCCAAATCTTCAAGTTCGTATGATCAAACAGTTATAAACTCCCATATTTTTCATTGCCAATGTTCAGAGTGAATGTTTGATTATGTGCATCTGTATTTGGTATACTGTTGTATGTTACGAATTCAATTAAACTCATTTGCCATTCAAGATCTAACTTCAAGTGAGGAAAATAGAACAAAAGGAGATGAGATGAGTTTCCGGTTAAGATATGTGTGATCGACATCTTACTACAGTACCAACTGTTTAAAGAGTNTTTTAAGGAGCGCTTATATTATTTATACTCAGGAACTGTAAACATAAATGTACACAGTTATGCGTCTCCTGTAATTGTTCGGTTTCATAATTGTACATGATTTGTGTATTCTGTAAATAGTTACTTATTTATAATGTAGGACGTAAGTCTCAGTAACTGTCATAGTAGATGAAATGACGCCCGTTTTTCTTATTGCAACCCAGTGGGTCCCATCATTTTGATTGGACTCTAAATTAACAATCATACATTCCCGAAAGTATGACTTTTGTGGCAAATCGTCTCTCATGTATACACCTCGGAAGTATGGTATTTTAAGTTTCTTGGCATACACACGAATGTCTTTGTGAGACCGCAGGCTTTAAGACTGTTTAGGATCGTCTCCGTTTTTTTTCCCTCGTCTTAGGTTATTTTTCAAAGAACCTTGAGCAACTTTGTAAGGAAGAAGAAACATTCATTTTCCCTCCCGTGTTGTTATTTCTTTGTGTGACTGCCCGGCTGATTGCTGAGGCCCCACCCAAAAGCGAGCAGAGTGCGGTTAGAGCAGGCAGTAGTATCCCTGCCAGGAATCCACCTTTTTACTTCCCTATTACTCTTCCCGGTCTCTTTGTAGTACGTTATCCCATTCCTCTTTTAATTTTACCTCTTATAGTTTTTCCGAATGCTCACAACCCGATTTTCTCTCCAGTTGTGGTATTAAGGTTTTTTATAACATTTTCTGCTTTCTCAGCTAAACGTGTATCTGCTATATGATGTTTTTTATATCGTTTGTTTGCACGTAAGTTATGTCGTATTGCTTGCACGCTTCGTCCAATGCGTTTATTCCTTGGCTGTTACGGGCCAAACGTTTCGCAATACGTGTACCGGGTCCGCAGTAGTTATATGTATTTGGGTAAATGCAATTCAACGGTAGATTATTAACACGTGTGTTTAAAACTCTGTTACCTTTTTTGATACTTATAGCACGAGACGTTACTTAAGACTGTGAACAATCCTATATATATGTGTGTGTGTGATCATGTATACTTATACGGTTAGTACATTGCGGTTTGTTAGTATGAAGGCTATACAGCAAAGTGAACATCTTCCAGTTACTGTAACTAAGAACGAACACATAACTGAAGAAACAAACAATAATTGTACGCTTTTACCGTCAAATATACGGTGTACGATAACCGGGCTTTCCTCTTGCGGTAACACGTGTGTGATAATGTCACTTTTAAAATATCGAAATTATTTAGGTTTGAAAACATTGCAACAGGAAAAACATAAGCGATTAGCGACTATTCTGTCTTGAATCACAGGAATAAAATATTTCCAGTTCACTAACAAAGATGAAATAATTCCCCCGAGTGAAGCATTGCCGAATTCAGTTTTTATTTTTGACGATGTATGGAGCGAACCGAACCGAACGGGAAAATACAAATGTATTTCAGTTTTCGCAGATATTCTAACGTAGACTGGTTTTATCTATCGCAAAGTTATGCTAGAATTCCCAAACATAATTTACGCGATAATGCAAACATGCTAATAGTTTTCAAGTTGGATACTTTATATCTACACCATATTTACAATGAGCACATTATAGGTGACATTTTGTTTACCAAGTTTAAAGAAAAATGATTACAAATTTGGGATAGACAAATATGGTTTCATTGTAATCATACGTACGCTTCTGATATATAAAGAATGTTACCATTGTAGTTTTGTCAGTTTCATCTTTTCTCACGAAGAAAGAGTATTTCAAAAATTTTACATAGCGGTAAAAGACCCACCCATTACATTACCTGTTTAACCAGAACTTGCGATGAAAATTGTGATTTGAATGGTCACATATTACGTAATGTCGGTGAGCCAGTGAAAGATAATGATGCGGTAAATGAATTATTTGTTGAAAGTTTAAACACCATGATGTTAGACTTATTGAATACACAAACGGAGGATAAAAACGATAAAATAGCTAAGTTTTATGAAAGAATTGATAATTGATATAATAATACGACTTTAATTTTGAAGATTATAGAGAACGTGTTAGATGCTATGCAAAATATCGAAACGAGAATACACACACAATTAGATCGATTTAACGAGTGCGTTTANTGAACGTGTTAGATGCTATGCAAAATATCGAAACGAGAATACACACACAATTAGATCGATTTAACGAGTGCGTTTAACGTAAAGGTTAACACGATTATTAAATCACAGCTTACAGAGACATTGGAAGACTTAACACGTTTTATAAATGGTGAAATTAGTAGCAAAAAGACGTCTTTAGTTACTAACACAGAGTTTCAAACGCAACGTGCGGATGTGAAGACTCGAATAATCATTTTTATTAATGATTTGAGAACACAGATTGCAAGTAAAATAGATGGCGTCTTAAATCAAGTTGATAGATTAGAAAAGGTACAGAGTAGTCGAAGTAATGTTCCGGCTAGAAAACCAACGCATTGACTACGGTTGTGTTGTCTATAAATACGTGATGTATATGTGAGCGATTAATACACAATGTCTGAGTCTGCTTCGGAATTATATAAAGTTATAACGGCAGTGAAGGGCTGGCATTTGTTTGCTAAACGTGCTCGAATGGAACGAGATGTTTTAAATAATGCCATATTTAAACCAATTAAAGCCAGATTGGATACAATACGTGCAGCGATTAGTACACCTGCGAAGTAGAAACAAGTAATGGTAAACTTTTTTAATGTGTTCGTAAATATTTAGAGTAAAGTAGTGCTTCACTTACTCGCGATACGACATATGGTGTATATCGACACGGAAAAGTTTGGTTCTTAGGGGATTTGGTAATTACTTTTTTACCAGGAGATAAAATACAAATAGGTTATTATGTGACGGACGCGAGCCAAGGTCTGTTTGAATTATTATTTAAAAAGATACCGATTGGAAATTCGGATGCCGACTTGTACAATTATCAACGACTTGTGATAAGCTCAAACTCTCATTTTCGCAATACCGATTTATCTTTAGGGAGTATTAAAGATGTGGATCAACCAAAATTAAGATTATTAAGGGATATCGTTGGAAGTGGTTTATGTATAGAAGAGGCAGGTGATAGACATTCACATTTGTACTGGAACAATCCTAACGAATTAGTGGATAGTTTGTGACTTCTTATTGCTTCTAAACACTCTGGTAATAATTAATTCACAAACGAAATAGTATCGATTATTGAGGAATCAATTGAAGGCGGATATACTTCTTAAGGTAAATATGAAATTTAGTAAAAACGCCAAGGAGTTGCATGCGCCGGCCAGAGGTAATTTTCCCAGAAGAAAGGTCATTATGTTGGGAATGGATGATCTTTTTCAAGCTGATTTGTCTGTTATGTCATTATTCTTTAAACATAATGGTGGTTCTAATATATTTTGACTGTGATAGGCGTGTATTTCAAATTCGCTTGGAGAATACCTGCAAATAATAAGACTGGGGTACAAGTTAGCACTACGATGGAGTCTGTATTAAAGGAGAGAGTCCCACAAACTTGGCATACCAGTAAAGGAACGCAATTTTTTAATGTTCATTTCCAGATAATAATGTTGCGGTATTGAATTACTCATTACGTTACGTACCATGAAAATAAGTCTTCGGTAGTGGAAGTTTTAACAGCACGTTAAAGCAGTTATTATATAAATATTTCACGGCGAATGGAAAATTCACAACTGGATAAATATTCTGCCTGAAATAATGACGTTCTATAATTCAAGGTATCACAGAACGATAAAAACAGCACCTACTAACGCCTAGTAACCTGAAAGACAGCACTTTGTTAAAATCTGCATATAACAACCTCAAGGTTTATGATGAGCGGAAAAAGACATTTAAGGTTGGCCAGTATGTTCATGTGTCGAAACTAGAAGGTGTTTTTGAAAATAATAATATGGGGTTAATTGGCATTAAAAGTTATTAAAGATTATTTATGTGAAACATTCGTATCCTCGATATTACCTCGAATTATATATTGGAGAGCCAGTAAGAAGCGGTTTTTATGCTTATGAATTGTAGTAAGTTAGTTCGCCACATCAGTATTTAATTGAAAAAATCATTAAACGGGGAAAAAATAGATCATTGGTTAGATGGAAGGGATCCCCAAAAACTCATGATTCGTGGATAAGTAACCGAAGTATTAAGCGTTTAAAGTCTTTGAAGTAGACCTCCCTGGTGCAACTCTGCTGGGTCTGACCTACTTTCTGATAGGGTGGAGTCGGTCGTATAACTTAACGATTGGAAAAGCTTCGGATTTTTTTTATGTTGCTGTTCTAAGGGTGGTGGTCTGAGATAAATAAATATGTTGTTGCATGGGGTTGAAACGGGGTCGCCACTCAACACAGGTATAGCTTGAAAAGTGATATAAGAGGTAAACCACTGTTCCCACCACTGTCTTTTGTATTCGTCGGTGGTGCTTGTACGGATTTCTAACCATGTCTAAGTGATTTAATGGAGGCGATTGAGAGATTACCTACACTCACTTTAAACATTGATTGGGATTATTCCGCTTCCGATATGTTGAACGGTTTTGGCGTAACCACTGTCAGAGAAGCCGTTGGATTTAAGATGAGGGCGGGATTTGGAGAGGTGTCGGTTGATCTGTGTGTTTTCATAGGGGGGGCCTATGGATATGTCGGTGCGGGTTCCTGCCCCGACGGATGTCAGTCCATCTACCAGCTCTCCAGAGGCTGCTGTTGTTCGCCTGCTTCCCGCCTCCCCAGCTGTTTGCTTACCGGAGGTTGCTGCTTCCCCCGACTACGACCCACCTGCGAGGGTTCTCGTCTCGGAAGACACCTCCTCTCAGTGGGATGGAGGCGGCGTGGGGAGTCACACCCTCCTAATGATGCGTGTATTTATTCACACAATGGTTGGGGGGCAATTATTTTTAAATACGATAGATACCCTTCAGAATAGTTTTTAACTTTAAACCTCATTTAAAATGTACACTGTTTATTAAACTCAAAAGCTTTTCTAACGTAAACTGTTTTTTAACATTACAGGTTTTCTAATGTTAATTGTTTTTATTTTTCTAAGTTTATTATAACAATATTTTTAGAGAGTTATTTTAAAAACTAAATATGACATACTTACACATTTGGTTTTACCCACAATCATTTCGTTATACATCTGCGGAATTATCTCATGTGAAACATTTCTACAAGACAGTGCTTTGTGAGAATACAAGATGGTGCTTCGTGTTTATTTGCGTCAAGTGTAAAATTGGGTGTTGTCATATGGAAGAGAGCTTTGAATAAAATTCATAGCTGCAAAGAGTTTTTTTTTTGTTTGTTAGAGGTTCTCTGTGGTTGTGTTTATATATTTTAAACGTGTTTAATAAAATGAAATCAAGGAAAAAAATTGGATGTCTCTTCATTAATAAAACCATTGTACATTATCTACATGTTATATAATTTTTTATACATACATTTGCTCTTAATACACTACACACAACATAATGGTGTTTGGCATACACCTTGTTTTACTAAACTTTACAAGCTGAGTATAAAAGAATATTCCAAATATGAAGGTCTATAATATCAANACATACACCTTGTTTTACTAAACTTTACAAGCTGAGTATAAAAGAATATTCCAAATATGAAGGTCTATAATATCAAAACCAAACACGCTACAACCTTGAATGACCAATCAAATGAACCGTGGAACCGTAAAGTTTGTTTACCATACGTTCATAAATGTTCAATGCGACCACCATAAGCAGCCCGAACTCCATCTACGAGATAATCAAACTCGTACCACGCTCTTGTCAGCACGTCCCATGTTACGGTTTGGATGGCGTTCGTAAGTCTCGGTTTGAGGTGGTGAGGGGGAAGCGAGCTCGCATTCGACACCTCAATGTGAAGGGGGCGGTCTGATGTTTCCTTTATATGCCCAGAACGAGGTAGACGATGCCTTCGTGTTCAAGCTGGTCTTTAGCGATGAAGCGACGTTCCATACAAATGGTAAAGTGAACTGGGATAACGTGCGGATATGGGGTCAGGAGCCTCCATATGAAACCACCGAACACAAGCGCGCTTCCACCAAAGTGAACGTGTTTTGCACTGTATCCAAATACACTGTTTTCAGCCCTTTCTTTTTTCACAAGCCCACTGTTACTGGAATCCTTTATTTGGACATGCTTACAGATTGGTAGTTTCCTCAGTTATAAGAGGCGGCGGGGACTTCATTTTCCAGCAGGGTGGTGCGCCCCCCTATTGGCACCTAGCTGTTCGCGGATACCTGAACGAGACGTTGCCGCAACGCTGGATTTGTCGAGGAGCAGCTGGTTACCAGGCTCTTCATCACTGGCCCCCAAGAAGTCTGGATCTTATCCCGTGCGATATTTTTCTATGAGGGTACATAAAGGATTAAGTGTTTCGTCCACCGTTGCCGGCTAACATTGACGACCTCAAAACGAGAATTACGGACNACATAAAGGATTAAGTGTTTCGTCCACCGTTGCCGGCTAACATTGACGACCTCAAAACGAGAATTACGGACGCCATTCAAACCGTAACACCGGAGATGCTGACAAGAGTGTGGAACGAGTTTGATTATCGCGTAGATGTAGTTCTGGCTGCTCATGGTGGTCACATTGAACATGTAGGAAGATATGGTAAACGAACTTCACAGTTGCACGGTTCATTTGATTGGTCAACCAAGGTTGTGGGTTGTATGGTTTTGATATTATATACCTTCAAAGTTGGGGTATTCGTTTATACTCATCCTGTATATGTGATGTACAGTATTCTTCAGTTACACTCTTAATGCATATTAGATCAGAACCTGATTTAACCTAAAATGTTTTACAAGATGATTGAACAGATATCCAACATTTACACCACGATTACCTCAGACATAGTTATATAAACAATGTATAATGGATAAACGTATTGTGTACACGTTATTATATTATGTTTGCTTTAGATATATGAAGGGTTATAGCACATGAATTCACGCAATGCTTTGCTTTTGCATTTACAACAACAAAAAATGGTTTTGAACAGGTATGTAGTTTGCAAGAATACGGTTTTACTAATGCAATAAGGTTACTTCATGCGTAGTATTTTCTGATATGAAGTATTTGAGTACCTCTGTTACTCGTATAGTGGATATTCTGGAATAAGTGCTTCATTTACATATTTGTATCTGTCTTCATAAGGTATGTTGCCAGATTAACATTTAATATCGTGTACTTCGTACGTCTGTAGGCGGTACACGCTTTGCAAATCTGGTGACAGATTAGACAACGGTTATGGTGCTTTAAATTTAAACAGTTTTGTGGACTTATCGTCGTCTGAGTGTGATATAGACACTTCTTTGACAATAAATGAATGTGATACATCGTAGGGGTTTTCAAACCCTCGGACACAACAGAACATTTTTAAAACTACGCATAGTGTTTGCACACAACACTTTTTTTTGAACACACGTATAGTGTTTGTACACAACATTACTTTTTTAAAAATAATATTACATACAGTAATTCTGTTGCTGTTTATGAGGTGACGGACACATTGTCAGGTACTTCATAAGTTTGTGTAATGTGGCTTATTTATTCCATTTTACGCACCAAACATTCCCTTCTTGTGTGTGGATGGTGCGCGAATATGTCGTTGGTTATTGCAGGTATTCCTAAGGGACAGGTCTCACAGCATAGGCATTAAATAATATCGGGATCATACCGCAGCTGCTGTGGAAGATAATTTATAAGTATTTTAATGTGGTGCGAAGTAAATTATAAAGTGTTTCGGGAGAAAAGCCAGTTCGTTTACAATGTCTAATGTAAGTAACCTCTTACTTTTTTCGTATGCTAACATTGCGTAATACACGTGGGACCATTTAAAGTCGCAGTTTTCATAGCAGTGTCTTTGATTCATCATTTGAGGGACACAATACTTTTTTTCTGTTCCCTTGGGAAGGGAGCTTTCGTAGGTTTCCTTTGTGGGTCGAAACCTCGTCCCAGGCAATGGCGCAGTCCGGGCCTCAGGTAGTTAAACGCGCAGTGCGTGGAGCTTCGCGTGGTTGATACCTCGTCCCAGCTGATGTCGGGCCTCAGCTAGTGCGGCATGTAGACCTCAATCTTAAGTGTATCGTCGGGTTACTCGTCAACACACACCTCATTGTTACTGTTTCAACCTACTTTCTATTTTCACTGACTTGTCAACGCAGGTGGCATTACATGGACCGATGCGGTTTGGTTGAACGTTAAAAAATATACTAAGACATTTTTCAATGTATCTCCGCCTTATATAATATCACGAACTAATATCGCGGTTATCCCCCCTGGGAATTTTTTTTTCCCTAAAGTAATCCGGACGTGCCCAGCGCTTCGTGTGGTGATGGAGAGACTTACGTTCAGTTCGCCCACGGAGGCGGAGGCGGTAGGAGTCCCTGCAGGCATGCGCTCGGGACCCTTACCTTTATTACACATTCCAAGGTGGCAGACGTATATCACAAACATATTGGCGATTCACAGCTCAGTTGCGAGTAAGCAGTGGCCGGGGCAGGACGTGTACTTACTGTGTACTTAGTCTTGGTACATTTATTACTCTCGGTATGTAATTATTCTCGGTACTTACTCTCGNGTCTTGGTACATTTATTACTCTCGGTATGTAATTATTCTCGGTACTTACTCTCGGTAATTATTAATTATGCAATTATTCATTACGCCTAATTCCGCGTTAATAACCATCTACGGGTCTAGAACTAAGGACTAACGCTCACACCTTACCCCACCCCCACCCTCCTGACTTCCTAGGAAAATTTCTAAGTCCCGCAAATGTTGCTTGGGCACTTTATCCAGTAAAAAGGTACTCCCATAAGCTGCAGCCAATCACAGCACACTTCAGAAGTTGTGGGGGAACCCGTTAGATAACCATAACACACCTCCAAGAGGGTTGAGGGTGTGATCTGTTTAGCAGGTTAAAGGATCTCCCAGACACCTTCCAAGGTTAATTAAATTACATTAAGGACACTATTGTCTCCCAAATATCGTAGAAGGTATGTACTACCCCTTTTTACATGAAATGTTCTAGAAGTCATACGGATTTGATGTTTTGATCAGTGGCACATATTACCACCTTCTTCTTGAACACCAAATTTGGAACATACATGTGTATTCCTACCGGATGTTCTCATCTGTATTTCCAGTAGTGTATATCTGCACCCTAATTCATGGTAAATATTTCATAATTCGAATAGATTAAACACTTCAGCAAAAGTTTCAGAAGTTTACTGAGAAGTATAATGTTGATACCTTCCCAATGCTAGGGTTTCTAAGTAGGTATGGAATCTGCTCTCTGCGTAAGGCGCCAGCAATTGATGCTAGCCCTCAGTGTTAGGGCGTAGGAATATGTTGAAACTATTATCCCTAGGTCCAATTTACCAAATAAATTCACCTTCCTTGCGAGTTACCATAAGTAAATTTTTATTTATGCTTAACAGGGTCACGTCTACATGTACACACGAGACAACTTTCCCCCTCTTTTTTCTACGTAGGCTATGTATTGCTTGACGCGACGATTTGCGTCGTGGGGAGCACGATTCTTCACACTTGTTTNGCAATTGATGCTAGCCCTCAGTGTTAGGGCGTAGGAATATGTTGAAACTATTATCCCTAGGTCCAATTTACCAAATAAATTCACCTTCCTTGCGAGTTACCATAAGTACATTTTTATTTATGCTTAACAGGGTCACGTCTACATGTACACACGAGACAACTCTCCCCCTCTTTTTTCTACGTAGGCTATGTATTGCTTGACGCAGCGATTTGTGTCGTGGGGAGCACGATTCTTCACACTTGTTTTATGACTCTACTTATCTGACTCGAGGCGCTGGTCTTCTCTCGGCCGGCGACCTCTGGACCGCTTCGTCACTCGGTAGGCAGACTGGGACGTCTGGGCTGCGACAGTTCCTCCCGGTTGGCGTCTCGACGCCTGCTCGAACTCGTTCCTCCTGACTCCGATCCGCACTCCTCGATTCCAGTCAGCCGACTGCCGTTTTCTCGGACTCCGCTCCGCACTCCGTGTTTCACTACGGCCGACTGCCGTTTTCTCGGACTCTTCCCCTCCTGCTCCGCTCCGCTCTCCTCGCCTGACGACGGCCAACTGCCCCGTTCCTTCCTCTCTCTCGTGATTTTGTATGCTCGTTCGCCATATGGAACTCGCATTATCTCTGCACGTGGCCGGGCTGATCGCCGCGACCTCTGGGTCGTAAAACACGTGTTCGGCGCTCCGGCTATCCGCACGTGGCCTGGCACCATCCCTCGATTCTGGCCTAGAAGTTTAAGTGCTTCGTCCTGCACGTGCAGGGACACTTGGTGGGTCCCTTGGTCGGCGCATGTGTTTCTTCCACTGTCTCCGGCTATCGCGTCGCTCGCTTCATCTCTGCATGTGGTCGCACTGCTCGCCGAGTCCCCTGGGTCGTAAAACACGTGTTCGGCGCTTTGGTTCTCGCACATGGTGGAACACTTGGCGGCCTCTTGGTGNCATGTGTTTCTTCCACTGTCTCCGGCTATCGCGTCGCTCGCTTCATCTCTGCATGTGGTCGCACTGCTCGCCGAGTCCCCTGGGTCGTAAAACACGTGTTCGGCGCTTTGGTTCTCGCACATGGTGGAACACTTGGCGGCCTCTTGGTGGGTGCCTGTGGTTCTCCTGCCTCCGGATATCGCGCCACTAATAATTCCAGCACTCGCCAAAAGCTCTCATTGTTTATTGCGGTAGCCAGCCTGGGACAGATGCAGCCAATGGTGGGAGCTCGGCGTCCCTTGTCAGCTGCGAAACGCAGCTGTGTCTGCCTTCCTCCGCATGTGGTCTCTACGCTACGTGTTTATTCCGCCGAGCCATCCTGGCGTCATTCTTCCCGCACCCCCGCCAAACCCTTAGTATTTATTGCGGTCGTCCGCCTGCGCATTTCGCCAGAGTGTGTCTTCTGACGAATAAATATCTTTAGGGACGCAGGAAACGTCAAAGTGATATTAAGGCACACTTCCTGGTTTAATTTATTGTATAAAAAGTTAAAATATTTACATCATTTCACATTAATATACACTTACAATTTTTAATATCGCCCATCATTTGAGTAAAGTTAACAGAACCAATATTACTTGCTTCAACTCGCAACAGGAAGTTTAAGTGAAATTGTTTTAGTTCCATGCTATAGTGTCTCGATTAAAGGCTACCTGTAGTGGGTAGGTGAGTGACTCCCGCAATGATAGAAAAGGTTTGTTTGAACAAACTAAATATTTGTTTCTATATGACCAAAAAAATAAGTAGTTACTCTAACATATTATTTTGCAAACTAAAAAATATCTGAAAGGCAACAAAACAGATTTTGTTCACCTGACAAAATATACAATTGAACTGACCAAACAGTTTAGTTCGACAAACAAAATCTGACTGGCAAACCAAATATATCAGCTGTATACATTTGTTTGGCAATACAAAAACAAATGCATTGTTGGCTCAAACAAATGTTTTCTCAGTGCATTGACGACAGTTCATGGAAGTGACAAAATACTACTCTTTGTGGACACCTGCATTATATAAGTACCGGCAGTTATGTATTTATGGAATAGTCTTCCACAGCCTGGGGAATCCTATCTTATACCATACTCCAAAGAACCAGGAATTTTTCGGACGGATTCACTCGTTTAGGTTTGTGGGGCGGATGCAAGCTATACTTTCTACAGGAAGAGTATACAAGAATATCCCAACTTTGAAAGTCTATAATATCAAAACCAAACAACCTACAAAGTTGATTGATAAATTAAATTAATCATGGAACTGTGAAGTTTGTTTACGATACATTCATAAATGTTCAATGTGACCACCACGAGCAGACCGGACGATATCTACGCGATAATCAAACTCGTCCCACACTCTTGTCAGCATGTCCGGTGTTACAAAGTGAAAGTTATAGACTGGCTAGTTATTACACAGTCTAATTGCGAAGAAAATATTTTTGGCTGCGTTATTGTAATTTTTTAAGTTAGTGGTGTTAATTAAAATATGGAGTGCTTCATTTAATGTTTTCTAATAATTTATTACTTTCCACGCAAATGTATATGGAGCTCGAAGGTATGGAATATTTTTATTTATTGATTCACNTCCACAGCCTGGGGAATCCTATCTTATACCATACTCCAAAGAACCAGGAATTTTTCGGACGGATTCACTCGTTTAGATTTGTGGGGCGGATGCAAGCTATACTTTCTACAGGAAGAGTATACAAGAATATCCCAACTTTGAAAGTCTATAATATCAAAACCAAACAACCTACAAAGTTGATTGATAAATTAAATGAACCATGGAACTGTGAAGTTTGTTTACGATACATTCATAAATGTTCAATGTGACCACCACGAGCAGACCGGACGATATCTACGCGATAATCAAACTCGTCCCACACTCTTGTCAGCATGTCCGGTGTTATGGTGTGGATTGCGTCCATAAAACTCGTTTTGAGGTCATCAATATTAGCCGGCAATGGTGGACGAAACACTTGATCGTTTATGTACCCCCCATAGAAAAAAACGTACGGAGTAAGATCAAGGCTTTTTGGGGGCCAGTGATGAAGAGCCTGGTAACCAGCTGCTCCTTGACCAATCCAGCTTTGCGGCAACGTCTCGTTCAGGTATCCGCGAACAGCTAGTTGCCAATGGGGTGGCGCATCATACTGCTGGAAAATGAAGTCCCCCGACGCCTCTTCTAACTGAGGAAACAACCACTCGGTAAGCATGTCCAAATAAGGGATTCCAGTAACAGCGGGCTCGTGAAAAAAGAAAGGACCGAAAACAGTGTCCTTGGATACAGTGCAAAACACGTTCACTTTGGTGGAAGCGCGCTCGTGTTCGGTGGTTTCATGAGGAGGCTCCTGACCCCATATCCGCACGTGGTGCCGGTTCTCCTTATCATTTGTATGGAACGTCGCTTCATCGCTAAAAGCCAGCTTAGACACTAAGGTATCGTCTACCTCGTTCTGGGCAAGAACGAACGCGCAGAAATCACGTCTCAGTTCTTTATCATTTTCGGTAAGAGCCTGTACAAGCTGTAGCCTGTATGGTTTGTACAGCAATCACTTTCGCAATACTGTCCATACCGCCAATTGAAGGATTTGCATTTCTCGGGTAGCTTGTCAAGTCTATTTTCTCGGATTGCAAACGAACGCTTGTTTAATCCGTTACACATTCTCTTCGGACACACGCGGCCGCCCGGAACTTTTGCCTTTTGCAAAGGCACCCTGTGTCACGGAACTGACGAAACCAAGGTACGATACTCCACCTATTGGGAGGACGATGACCGTATTTGCGACGGAATTCACGTTTAACAGTCGTAACCGATTCACATTTAGCAAACTGAATAACACAGAACGCCTTCTGTAGTTCCGTTGCCATCGTGATGCGGACTAACACACAACAGACGCTCATAGTGCGACGAAAGACGTTCCCAGTGTAATCTCTCGGCACATAAAGGAAACATAAGACCATTCGCTTCATATTGACGTGTTGAATGTGCATTCAATACTTCCTCACCACCTCAAACAGAGAATTACGAACGCCATCCAAACCGTAACACCGGACATGCTGACAAGAGCGCGGGACGAGTTTGATTCTCGCGTAGATGTCGTTCGGGCCGCTAACGGTGGTCACATTCAACATTTATAAATATATGTTAAAGAAACTTCACAGTTACATGGTTCATTTTATTGGTCAATAAAGGTTGTAGTTTGTTTGGTTTTGATATTATAGACCTTCAAATTCGGGGTATTCTTATATACTCATCCTGTATTATCCAGTGTAGATACTTTGCAGTGACAAAGTGAAAGTTATAGACTGGCTAGTTATTACACAGTCTAATTGCGAAGAAAATATTTTTGGCTGCGTTATTGTAATTTTTTAAGTTAGTGGTGTTAATTAAAATATGGAGTGCTTCATTTAATGTTGTCTAATAATTTATTACTTTCCACGCAAATGTATATGGAGCTCGAAGGTATGGAATATTTTTATTTATTGATTCACTTCAGGGTAAATACGTATCAACTTAAGAATGGACGCTGTGTGCCGGGTGGAATCGTCTTGACGTAACGAAAAACATAAAGTATAAAAACCTTTAGAAATCACACTGAAATGATGACCGTTTTTTGCTAGATGTATGTAATTTCCTGCATTGAAAATACGTAACTAAACCAAATATGGTTTTTATAATGTGAAAGCGAAGTGCGTGTTATTATGAAAGGTTTTACGGCCCGAAGAATGGCGCGTCCTCCCGCACTGCAACGGTTCTGATGGGCAAGACAGTGAACTGCACTTTCTCCTCTCTTCTCTTCAGGCCTTGAGTCTTTAAGTGCCTTTACACGGTATTCTAGCAGCTTTCTCACTAAAATCTCCCCTTCTTGACACTCAGAAATATTCTGACTTGATATCTTTAAAACGTTACCCGAATACTATTTTTTTTAGGTAATCAGAATGATCTTCTCGTCTATTATCATATTCTTCTAGTCTTTTTCAATTTTAAAGGCAAACTATTTCCATAATTTGTGATGAGCTCTATTCTTCATAACATTTTCCAGTTGTAAATAAAGGCTTTTCGTAATTTATATTCCTTGCGGCCATGCTTTGATGCGTTCGGTCTTAAGACATTCCACAATGACATGTTCCATCCTGTCATAAACTCCACATACATTACATAGAGGAGATTTTTCCAGTCGAAAGCAATGAAGCTACTGCATGAAGATGTCATGTCCCGTAAAAGGTGTGGACTATGGTGATTCATAGTGATCCACTGGAGAGTTCATCCTTTCTTTAACGTCAGGTAGTGACTCACACATAGGTCATTCTTCGTTGTCCCGATCACAACAATCTTTTTTGCCATTCTGCCATCACGTCATTTAAGATGTAAAGCTTTTTTTTTAATGAACTTTCCACTGCGCGCTTTCTTCATCTTATTTGACAGATGACTGCTCGTGACGCATGTGTTAGTGGTCCACAAAACAACCAGCAGCTTCCAAGTGTGCGAGCAAGCGGATTAATACTAGCTGTCATCTTGGAATGGAGTCTTAGTGCGAGGTGTTCGGAGTACTTACGTATGGTAAGTCTTCGTTCCGCTACTCTTCCTCGCCTCATCTCACATCACCCATTGTTCATCTCACATCACCCATTCTTCAGACTCGCTGGCGACGACTGCGACAATCGGCTCTGCTTTGAGCCAAATGTATATCTCACTTACTTGGATCCTGCCTTAAGCTGGGTTCACAACTGAAAACGTATCAGTAACGATAGAACGTAGTCGCGTGCTCAGTAATAGACCTCTATGCTTTCGGAACTATTGATTTAAAACTGCGTATAACAGGCCGGTTACATAGGAGTTCCTGGTATAATGCAACAATTAAATTTACATTTTTCATTTCTTTTGCAGACGTATAAGGTAACAGTCGAACAGAGTAGCTGTAAATGTTGAGGAACGTGTTATACTGCAGGAACGGACCAGGGTTAATCGCAAGATATGTCTCACGATATAAATTTGGAGGAATGAACAGGTGACAGTATACAAGCAGATAGTTTTTAAATATTATCGACATATTTAGGTCACGAAAGAAAGCAAACATGCCAACTCTTTTAAACCACTTATAATTTTCAACATGATAACACACTAAATTTGTTACTATAATCGTTTTTATGTATGCTAACACAGCCAAAACACCAAAATATTATTTATAAATACTGCCAACTGACGCCAGTCTCATCCCAAAATTTCATTTTCTAAAATAGTACATATTCCTTAAACCGAGGTTACTCTGCACCTGCAAAGGTACCTGCCCAAGTCAGTATTTTCGTTTTGGTGATATATTCTGTCACGAAACGGCGAAACGTAGTTAAGTATTTTAAACTCCATCTCTTATCTCTCCAGGCAATGTTTTCCTAATACTTTAACAAGTTGCACCAAAAAAAAATATTTTGAATGGTGAAAAGTTAACCCTACAGGCGCAAAACAATCCCATTTTACAGAAAATATCGAATTGTGAATCAGTTTCGCACAAGGTTTTTGGTCGTGTGAAATGTTCTATTCCTTATGCTTTGTGCCTATATTTTCTGATTGTTAACTCTTTATTACCCGGGAGAAATGGATATAATTTATTCATGTATCCAGATATCTTGTAAGGGGAGTCCTGTCTTTAGCAACACCGAGCGAAAGATTATTTGCAGATACCAAATAAATTTGCTTGACAAGTACTTGTTTACAATTAAAACTATTTTGTTCACTCAACTATTCTGATATTGCCCCAAACAATTGCATTCACTTAACTGATCTGAATAATTCATTTAAAAATAATTTGTTGAAACAAATAATTATTTGTTTGTACTAGCATTGTCCGTATTTATATAGTACATTCAACTATATTAAATGTACGTTCAACTTATCAGTTTTGTTACCGTACAGATTATAAATATCATGGTACAGTCATATCAGTATTTTGTTTGAAAGGAATAAGCATTTGGTTACCTGGAAAAATCTTATGTAGATAAGTACAGAATTCGTTGCGGCAACAATATCAGATTGGTCCGGTACTAGCATTTATTTGGTCAGCTGTATTGAAACCGAGTCATTTATTAATTGCACCCGTTTGAAAATACGCCTCGAAAGTTAGTTTGCAATTTTTGTGACAATTAAGACAGTAATAGGGTTGGCAAGTGTACTTTATTATTACTAATAATGGTATAAACAATTCCAGCCAAACAAGTTCAATCGGAAACATGAGGGTACAGTGGTCAGACTTCTCGGCCCTTACGAAAGCTAACCGGGTTCAATTTGCTCCCGGATTTTCGCACGTGGGAAACGTGCCGGACAATGCTGCTGGTCGGCGGGTTTTCTCGGGGTTCTCCCGTTTCCACCGCCCTTGTATTCTGGCACCGCTCTACACTCACCTTGCTTCACCTTCATAGACTTTCAAGTCTTCGATGTTAAGAGCTACTCAAATCTCTCCACTCTACTTCCTTTATTTACGTTCATGTCCTGTATTACACTACATATTTACAAAAAAAATCAATCGCACACTATTGGTAGCCACGTTAGTCTCGGTCACTAAGGGATAACGCTCAGGTACGTAAGTTTCGGGTTTTAAACTCAGTAATGCTTGCATTTTTTATTATGAACAAAATTATTTAATTTCAATAAGATTTTGAAATCTTTAGTTGCACCAAATAAATATGACAAATTTGTGGCAACCAAATAGGAACAACATAAAATAATTTGGCTTCAGCATCAAAATATTTAGTCGCTCCTATATACTCAGTTACGGAGTGTTCGCGGTAAACTGAGCACTTTTGCAATCCCTGCTAAGGATCTACTTCTCTGATTATACTGTGTACTTCGGCAATATGAAAATTTAAGATTGCCGTGGGCCTGATAACTTTGTTCATGCACTATCCATGTAAAGTCGTGCGGAATTGTTAGGCGTGCTAATGTGTTACTTTATTTAAATTACGACTTTAATGTGAATAAAACAAAAAACATTAACCTCACTGGACTTAAATTTAAAATATTACGCTCGCAGTACAACGTTGCGATTTGGGATTATGTTCATTTCTTCATTGCCAACTTAACTGATAGTCCTCGTGATAATGGGCACTGTAACATATTGTATATGCAGGTACGGTCAGTGATTTTTTTTTAAGGTTTATTTTTAAAGCGCTCAATTTACCCTGACTAACCTATAATCTGGTTGCGCCAAACAAACTTTGTTTCTTCAACAAAACCTTTTTCTCGGCGTACTCTGCCTCGTTGATCAGGAGTTACTATGCGTCCTGGCTGGGCCATAAATTTCCCAGCGTGCTCTGGCTGCTCCAGCCTTTGACATGCTAACGAAATACGTCGACTGCGGGGAAAGCGCTGCCTTTGTAAGCTTTTGGTGTCGTCCCAGCTGGTGATGCGCGATACCCGAACAACGTGTACTTGGCGAGACTGAAGTGCGCAGTCAAAGCGGACAAATTTGCGCAGTCGAGGCCGGGGGAAAGTGGTACGCCCGTTCTCTGCTCCCCGACTGAGCAACGAAAATGTACGCGAGAACAAGGAGTAAATCTTGAGACTGCTGTTCACAAAAAAAAAAAAAAAAAAACATTATTTGATACTTGTACTTATCACCTTTCAACTTGTATACGTTACTTAAACATACTCTTTTCTAGTATAAAATATTAAGATAAATTCTTTTCGTGGTTTCTTAACACTTTTTGAAAAAAAAAAAAAAAAACAATGAAAAGCTATCCCATGTGTAACGTGCCTGGTTGTTTACGAAATACGTCACGTACAACAAGCGTTTTACACTTATGTTAACTTAAAAGTACTTTATTTTTTGTTATATTAAACTTTTAACTATATTTTATCCATAATTTTTAAAATTTAAGTTATAATAAATATATAGAAAATAGTAAGAAATACTTTTCATGCAAAATATTATTACGGTGAGTGCGGAAGAATGCGGTGCTTTGTCCGTTTCGTGTAATTTTTTAGACTCGTTTAAGCTCTTGGAAGTAGAACTTTAGCGGGGCTTCAGAAAAGTTGGAAGTAACTGGGAATTAACTATAGCATATTTTTGCATCATGGCATGTCACAATCACACTTTCAGTGTTTTTTTGGGACATGCTGATAAAATAAACAAAAAAAATTCGACAACATTTAACAAGGGGGACCGTAAGGTAAATGTCACTATTCCTTTGATACCTGCCAAATGCTGGTCCCGGGTCCACGCAGTACTCTGCGCCTGACGACGGCCGGTTGCCGTCGACGTCTGCTTGCGGATTCGCTCCATACTCTTCCGTTTCCGTCGGCCGACTGCCTGACTGACTCGNCTCTTCCGTTTCCGTCGGCCGACTGCCTGACTGACTCGTTCATCGCACTGGATTCGTCCGGCTCCGACCCGGACGCCTCGCTTCAGGTCCCCCGACTCACTGGTTCGACGTCTCTCAACTGACTGCCCTGTTGCTCCCCCCTTCATGTGGTTTTGTAGCGTCCATCACCATATTCAACTTCCCCCGTCTCTGC